>JAODAL010056019.1:0-23560 GCA_025379985.1 Phyllomedusa bahiana | reverse complement strand
AATTTGGTTTTTTCCAACATGGTTCCACAGGTTTATCCATGCACTAAAAGACATCTTTATGCAGGTCTATCACACTTCCTAAACTTACTCCTCTTCTTTTACCCTCCTATTCTACATTGTCTATCAGAACATTATCTCCTCTTTTCGCAGCCAATCGTAATATCCATCAAGAACATATCTGTTCTTACTGTGTGTATGTCTTTAGATCTTTTATTACATATGACTGGTCATTCTGTAAAGCAGAAGAGCTGTTAAATGAATATTGGATATCCTTCACATCAGCAGGGTGATGAACATGAAGAGTATAATTGAGTATGCGTCCATTAGCTTTTAGAGGAGGCTTCCAAGTGATCAATAACTCATGGGCACTTTTTGCATGAAGTCCAGGTGCTTCCATACCAGATGGTGAAGATGGTTGGGTCTTAATATTGGCAGGTGAGCTTATGCAACTCCCCTGGCTATTGCTGGCTTGTATGGTATAGGTGTATTCTGTTCCTGGTTCCAACCCAAAGTCATGGTAGTAGGTATCTAAACCCGTATAAACCAGTTGACCATCTCGATGTAGCTCATAGTTTGTGATTACACCATTGGATTTAAGAGGACTCTGCCATGAGTTCTTTTTGGACTGTGCACGTGGAACACTCAATCGTTGCTCTTTACTGTGTAGCGGACGGGCTTCCTTTGTTCTGACCAATGTGCTGGAACTACTTGTGCAGCCACCATTGGTGCAAGCAACAAGACTGATATTATAGATTGTGAAGGGTTGGAGGTTGGAGACGACTATCGATAATTGTGTTCCAGCAAAGTATGTTTCATTATCAACTTTAACAATATATTTTGTGATTTCCCCATTCTGTATTAATGGTGGAGTCCATGACACGTTGACTTCTGTTGCACTAATGGCCTCAGATTTAGGTGGATTAAGTGCACTTGGTGGACCTTCTAAGGTTCTTATTTGTGAAGGGTTACTAACAGTGCAACCTCCTAATGTACAAGCTACTATGGAATAAGTGTACTTAGAATAAGGAAGCAAATCTTCATCTGTATAATTCAAAGTTACATAGTCAAAATTAAAGGGTAAGGTTACGTTATTTTTCTGCAGCTTGTAATACAGTATCTTCCCGTTGTCTTCATCTGGCTTGGTCCATTGGATAAAGATATGGTTGGGATTTTGAGAATCATAGAATAACTTAGGTGGAAGTATAAAAGTGGGAGCTCCTTGGGGGTTGACCTATATCCAGTATTTATCTGTGTACCCCAAGAGTTCCATGCCCGGACCTTATATTCATAATCCGTCCAAGGTTTCAGTCCTCCATCTGTGTAGGTAAACACCATTGGCTCCAGATGCCTAAAAACAACACTTTCAGCCATGTTCTTCCAGTTCCCCAAAGGATTTTCCTGTATAGACCTTTTGATGATTTCATATTGTATAATTTTTCCATTTGGGTGAACTGGAGGGGGGACCAGGAAATTAAATGTGGGGATTAAGTGGTTTTTTTGGGGGGGATTGAGTAAGGAGAAGCTTCATCTGTCTGGACACGACGGGGAAAAGTCTGGGTGCAACCGACTGCGGTACAAGCTTCAAGGACCAATGTATATACTGTGAAGGGTTCAAGGCGACGGAGCAGAAATTGTTTGGATAAGCCACTGTATTCAAGATTACCATCACTATTAGGTTAAAAATTTGGAAAAAAAAGAAACAAAAACATTGTAAGTACAATAACTCATAAGTACACAATTAATTCAGTAGAGCAATCCTTAACTTATGAACTGTTTGTCATATTATGCCTTCTCTATATTTTCTTTCTAGCCATTAGCCATACATAAGGCCACATCCCAAATATGTTGCTGTGTGAAGAGATTATGACTCCCAAGCAGGCTGGCCACACACAACAGTGAAAAGCCATCTATGATATTTTATACTCCCACGAAACCCGACATTAGAAAACTTAAAAAGGGTTGTTCTTCTCAAATTTTTATAGGAGCTGTAGAAATAATGCTGCTTTGCTCTACTTGATGGTCAAGCTGTCTGTAATTAGCATATGAGCTCCGTGTATTCAGACTTCTCTGTTTATTAGTCTAGATTAAATAAATTACCTTCTCTGAAGTCCAGAGAAGCTTCTGAGCTAATGTAAATAGTAGAGTAATTACTGTCTTTTGTCTGAAAGATCAGATAACACACAAGCTCTCACACTGCCGGCCACAACCTGTGTGATGACATTACTCCCTGCTATCAGATAGAACAAACAGCAGGGGAGAAGGAGTACACAGGTCGGTCACTTAGGAAACCTGAGAGCCCTCAGAAGGTGTGATAAAATCACTTGTAGCTCCTTAACAGAAATAGTGATACAAAGCAATATATTTTTTAAAACGTCTTCATTTAGTGTTCCCTACATTTTGAAAGCTATTCTTTGTAGTGAGACAACCCCTTTAAGACTCCTCATAATTTCACACACACACATGCCAATCAGGCATGTGTGTTCAACGGTCAAAAGGGAGTAAGCCTTGGGTACTGAAATTTGACACACCCAATACTTTTTACCCCATAATCATCAGTTGGGCGGGAGTCAGAAGGCCCCAATGCACATAAGAGAGTCGACTGGTCCGATCAATATTGGTGAAATTGGCCAACTTTGTGCATGCCGATCTTTAAACGAGTCCTAGATCTTTGATAACTTCTGGATTAAATTACCAGTCATTAGCATGCATTATTATCCATAGGGAACCCTAGGCAACTGCTATAGGGGGGAAAATAAATGAATTGACCAACAATCCAATTCTCTGATTAGCCAAATTTCCCCTCTACCTGACCAGAATAACCAAGGTGTTTTGGCAGTTCCCATAAATAAAAATTGGTTGTTAAATCCCCCCCCAAGATTGGCTAAATTTAATGAATTAGGACACCTTAGTCATCTATAGATATGACTCATTCAGTGTTGTACAAGTGTAGTTTTGAAACAGAATTTTTGGAAAATTTTAGAATGTGTGAACAGGAGTTTAGAGCAGTAGAGACAAGATTATTGACAAAGTGAGGGTTACATTTAGGGTATATGGAGAATTATTCAAGGAATGTAACTGGGAAAAGTCAGATGATAACTTTGGTGGGACTGGCTGACTATTTTATTTGTTCGGGGGCCTCCTCACTCTACTTGTTCCAGCAGCAATGCGCCGTAGCGAAGCTATAAATATATAGCTTTGCTAAAGTTCTAGTGCTCCCCGCCTCCCTCACGCCCCTTGAAATCATGCGCATTACAAATGTATGAACGGGGCTGCGCCTGATATTAGGCTGAAAGGCTGAAAAGACGCCAGATATCTGGCACAGCCCCATTCATACATGTCGCCATAAAGGAGTGTATAGTGCGTCTGAATGAATGAAAATCTGGCGTCTGGTCTACCTTGCATAGTATAATTGATGTGTCTAATCTAGGCGAATAACATAACCTAGGCGCATAACAGATCATTGCGAGCATATTTGCTGCCCCTACTTTAGTTGCATTCAAATCTGTCATGCCTGGTGTAAGATAGTTTGGTGTATGACAGTCCATTTATATAGAGAATTGGTGCAAAATCCACCCAAAAAATGGCGCAGCCCTAATGGGTCATGTAGCCCTAAGTGAAATGATAAAAATATTATGTCCTGCATTTATTGGTGAATGTTTATAAAGTGTGGGCCCAAAACATCCCCATCTAAAACGTTATATTTTACATATTTAAAGTATGTTTTCTCTTCTAGTTGCTATTAAAACATGTTTGTTTAAAGGGGTATTCTCACCACTTTGATTAGCTATAGACATGTAGAAAAAGGTGAGTAAAAACTAGCACCAAATTGCTGTTCTGACTTTACTTTCTTTCAGACCTAGAGCAATCATTATCTCCTGCTTGTGTACACAAGCTTCTATAGGTTACAAACTACCTCGCTCTGCTCTAGCAGCAGTGGCTGGGATGGTGCCAGCACTCCCGATGTGTCTTATCAGCAGCACAAGAGCTTGTTTAACTTTCTTACTGACAAACTTAAACCCTCTCCACTGATTGAAAGTGTCAGGTGAAGTAAGGATCAGGCATGATATGATATGTTAATAATGTGCGTTTTTTATATATTTAATAATTTGTGCTGGAGGACAACATATAGTTTTGGATTGCACCTATTGGTCCACCTAAACCCGGATGGTTTTGTTTCCCCCGTGCACCATGCATTATGAATGCAAACGGTCTAGCAGTCAGACTGTCTTTGTTGCCCAATAAGAGCTCAAAGCAACTAATCAGAGCTCACTTTTTATTTTTCTAGAGCAGTATATGAAATGAAAGCTGAGCTCTGATTGGTTGCTATGGCTTCTGATTGGTTGCTATGAGCTCTGGTTGCTATGGGCAACAAAGACAGTCTTACTGCTAGACAGTTTTCATACATAAGGCCCACTGTGTATGCGTAAGGGTGGGAGGGATAACTGCTGGGTGAACAAGCACTTGGCTAATTTAAAAGGGTATTCCCACAAAGGAATTTCTGCGTTGCAGATCAACTCATAGCTAGCTACGAGCTGACCATGTTACAGAATGAGGACGGTGGCAATTGCGGCCGTCCTCCCCATTCATTTATTTGGAAGTTCCAGATATAGCCGAGCGCACTTACTTGGCTATATTTGGAACTCCCATGGAAGTGAATAGGGAGGACTGCAAGCGTCACCCTGCTCATTTTGTAACACTTTAAGCTTGTGGCTAGCTATGAGTCAAACTGTAATGCAGAAGTTCCTTTGTGGGAACACCACTTTAAATTGAACAGAATTTGGAAGCTTTGGAGTTATATTTGGGTTCTCTGCATGTTGATAAGAGAAGTCAACTACAAGGACATTGGTGAGGTTCAAATAATTGAACACTTTTAAGAAGAACACTTTTAAGGGGTAATGGTTGAAGGTTTGCGTGTCATGGATGGCTCTGATAATCTTGTATCGACAGGAATGGGAACAATCTTGGCTCTACATAAATAAAAGTTTACCATCAACACTCCATTAGTCTATTTGGCTGAGACCAGTTGATGAGTAATGCTCTGCCATTTTCTGTCTTGTCCACAGTGAAGTTAATGCCACTTGGTGCAGCTTCTAAGGTCTTTATGGAAATCCATGTACTGGACACAGTCCCGGCACTATTGGAGGCCTTGATATAGATGTGGTAGATTGAAAAAGGATGTAATCCAAACACGTTGGCCTGATGAGTCGTTCCCTAAAACACAAACACAATGATCTGTTATTTACAAGGATAGATATGTAGGAAAAGCAGTTTTCTGAAAAGACAAGTGATGGGAAGAAAGAGGCAGAGTTTGAACTGATCAAAAGGTAGGTAGGACTAGAACAAAGATCAGAAAGGGAAGATCTCTCCTTAGGGAGAGCGCCTATATAGGCGTGTGGAGATTCTAAATTGCCTTTTTTCACTCCACGAAGCATCTGCATATCACAAGGCATTGTGGAAAGGAGCTGAGAAGCTCAAGCTTCTCGGCTCCTTTCGCCATAATGCCTTGTGATAGAACAAAGATCACAATACACGTTCAAAAGAAATTAGAGATGAGATCAGCAGAAGGTGTGTGGATGTTGAGACCTTGGTATGATGTATGATGGTCGTTCCTTAAGCCTTAAAATTCAACCCAAATGCAATTTTAACCAGTTCCTCACTGGTGGTTTACCCTTTTCCTAACCAGACAAATTGTCTTTAGCACATGCGGGTTTGAACCCTCTTACGCTTTATCGCGATTGGTTATTTTACAGATTTTTTCAGATTTTTTCCATGATACATAAGGCATAAGGATTTTTTTCAATTATATGAGCAAAATTGTAGAAAAAAAAGTTACACATTTTTCTATTTATTTTTTAACAGCAAAAGTGTCACTAAAATAAGTTTTGCAATTGTGTCGCTTTCCCATTATGGACATTTTTATATGTGTCGGACTGTCAGTGCTATTTTAACTTTTTTTTTATTACTTTTGGGTTTATTTTTTTGCATACAGTGCACCCTCAAAAGATCAGAAAAAAACCTTTGGATGCGCATAACTTTTTTCTGCTTCCTCAGATCTTACTGCAAGGCTGATTTGAGTCTGATGAGACCCAGCAGCTTTTGCAGTTACCGAGCCCCAGTGATCATGCACTGACCAAGGCCAGGAAGCAGAAGGTAGGTTTTAAAAACTTCCATTACCATTTTGCACTGTGTTCCAAATTCAAGACCTTTCTAAAGACCATGCAGGGTCGTAGCTACAGGGCATGCAGAGATAGCAATTGCTACCGGGCCATGCAGCCTGAAGGGGCCCAAAAGCCCTCCTGCTACATAGGAAGACACCACATTTCTATCGCTGTGTTCCTTTTTTGTATTGGTCTTCCTCTTTCTTGTGATTTTTTGTGATTTTTTTTTATTTTTTTTTTGATATTTGTTATTATTTTTGTATGATGTTAATATTTTTTTTTGATTTTTTGAGATAAGACTCCATTACCTTGTTGTTTATAATAGAAAGACACCAGTATTATGCGTAACACATGGTAGCTGGGGGGCCCAATTTCACATTTTGCATTGGGGCCCAGGAGCTTCAAGTTACACCTCTGAGACCATGATCTGGGTATCCTGCAGTAAAGTCTATATCTCCACATAGAGCATTTAAGTTGAAAAAACAGGAACCCCTTAGGCTCTGCTCCCCAGTATAGTCAGCGGCAATCTCATTGCAGCTTTGTGGAACCACTTTCTGGTATGTGAAGCAAATATGTGAAACACTTCCACCAAGTATCATATATACAGGGCTAGCTCTGTGGAATAGTCACATCGGCCCTGTTTAGGTTAAATGCTTACCATTTAACACTAAGGGCCACATGTGTGAAAACTGGGTCTAAAATTCACTTTGTTGCCCATAGCAACCAATCAAAGCGCCCCTCTCATTTTTCCAGAGCACTATAGGTATGTAGATATGGGCAACAAAGTGAATTTTAGACCTAGACAGTTTTCATACATATGGCCCTAAATTGTTTAGATCTGTTATTCATGTCAAATTTTTATAGCATACAGAAAGATCTAAATACTAAAATTAAACGGGAATTAGTGCATACTATGTTATTATTTAGTTCAATTTATAAACTGTATGCAGTTGAGTCCTGAGCTCCCCCTAGAGGCGGCTGCAGGAAGACACATTTTTATAATTTAGCTCTATGGCTCCTGTAGAGAGGCTGATACTTGTGTTGATCAAAAATCGCAAGTCAATCCATACTCCTTAAAGGGGCCTTGATACAGCCCAACTGTTGAGGGATGATCGACCACACAAACGACCATTTCTAACATTTGTGTGGTCGTTCACTGTCATTGTTGTCGGCAGCACATCCCCTGCTTCCACAAGATGATCTGCTTAAATCGATTTTTAGTACTGGCCAAAACACGTGATCAGTCAACTAACAAACACTCGTTCAACAGCTGATCATAGCTTTTACACCTGGCAATCACCGGGATCGATGACTCAAGCGAACATTAGTTCAGGCAATACTTGGCCTGTGTAATAGTCCCTTATGTCTGTGTAGAAAGTTTCAGGGCTCCAATCACTATATGAAAAGGAAATTTATTAGTACAGAATTTTGGACCTATTTACCTGATAAACATACAATACAGTTAAAGGGGTTGTCTCACAAGGATTGCTTTTTATGTTAAAGATCTTGCAAAAACAAGTCACTTTGCAATATGTGTCCAGAAACAGTGTCCAACCTATTCCTAGATATCCCCTCTTGTATGGGCTGCATCAGCTTCTCAGATCACTATAGCTACAGACCTGTTCGATCTCTCATGTTAGGCTGCCAGCACTAGTTACTATAGCTACAGACCTGTTCGATCTCTCATGTTAGGCTGCCAGCACTAGTTACTATAGCTACAGACCTGTTCGATCTCTCCTGTATAGGTTGCCAGCAGTGGTCGCTATAACTAAAGACCTGTTTGTTCTCTCCTGATAAGCTGACAGCGCTGGTTGCTATATCTACAGACCTGGTATCCTCAGCAGCTACCCACTGCAGGCCAGTAGTAGCCAGTAAATATTCCCCTAAATTCCAAAATGAAACGATAAGGCAGGATTGAGGAAAGATGAATCAATGTAGTGAGACAACCCCTTAAAGGGGTGGACATTCACTTCAATTGTTCATCAGTATTGTGCACCTCTGCGGCTTCTTCCAGGCGGCATTGGGGCTTTTATTGCCTTCTACTGGGAATGGATTTTTGACCCGTCTCTATAGCATGGCTTTTTTTCTGTTATTATAAATGAGTATACATGGGACCGACCATATTCAGTTTTCATACTTGCTCCTACAGTGTCCTGCACAGTCATTAATTTGCAATATGCATTTTTAATTATGTGGTCACATCAGCCTCAGCCAAAATATATGGTGGATACAGAACCACAGTATACGCCATTATCCAAAGCACAAAGCCAGGCCATCCATTACTGAGCAGGTCTCTATTAGTTGCCTCAATACCTCTGGCCATACGCTCGAACAAAGCAATAATTGCAAGACAAGGTCACTGGAAGGGACAATAGAAACAATTATGGTTCTGCAAATATGAAGAAATAGAAATCCCGCATCTCCTACAATGCGCCACTTAAGAATCGCTCCACTTCTTTGCAGACATCTTAATCTTTCTGGTAATATGATTAGTAGCTTCATGAAAAATTAAAACTGTATTCTGTGCACATTGAAGGGAATAGCTCCGTATGATGAATGGTTTGTTTACAGTGGAAACTGGACAAACACATGGAAGATGAATAATGTACAAAACATATAGAAGGGGGGTCTGGCCGGGTCTATAGAGGAACCGCAGCAACGACTGGGAGGCCTCCTCTGCGATGCAAAAAGTAATCACCTCTAACAGATTATATATAAAGCCGCCAGTTGCCTGGGGATATTTTAGAAGTATCTTTTAGCAGAAGAAACATGGTTAGCATGTGGGCAATAAAGCAAAAACATATGCATATTGTCAATAGCAGCACCTGTTCAATTACGTTTTATTCCAGGGTGGAGAGTTGCGTTCGGCCCCTAGGTGGCAATACTATCAAATCCTTTTTGCAACCTGAGTACTTAATGATTAACAACTCTCACTCACTTATCTAACACACTCAAGGCAGCTATTAAAACACAACAAAACTGATTTCATTATAGATTCTTTTAATAAAAATTTATGGCTTCTAATCTTAAAAAAAAAAAAAAAAAATTGAATTCTTTTTTTAAGCCCGGCCACGAATCACTTAAAATGTGTAATGTGTAATAAGGAGTGACAAAGTATAGGTTAAAATTTAGAATTAGACATAAATTTTTGGTGTTAAAAAAATGAAACCGGTCTAAATAGGATTAAAGGACTACGGCTATGTCTACACTGCATCGGGCAGAAAGCGTTTTTTTTTTCTGATGCAGGACCACGGTTTTTGTCACGTTTTATGCAAAAACCGGGTTCGTTTCTCTTTTTTTTTTTTTTAATTTCCCATACAAATGAATTCAATAGCATAAAACGAATCCAGCGCACCCGTAGGTGGAAAGACAGTTAAAATCCAAAATGTGATTCCATAACATTAAAAAGTTAGAGCAAAGAAAAGAAAGATAGACGTACCTGATATAATATCTGGCTAAACCAACGCGTTTCGGACAAACTAGTCTCTCTTTATGGTGTGATCAAACAAAAAAGTGCAAAACCTTAAAAGCCCTAGGAAACTAATGAGGTCGGGATCTCAAACAGGAAAGGGAGGGGACATCGCCAAATGAACAAACCAAATTTAAAGGGGTTGTTCATTTCAAAGTTTCATAGGATGCATGAATGAAGTAATGCTGCTTTGCTCTGTCACTTCCTGGTCAAGCTGTCTGTAATTAGCATATGAGCTCCGTGTATTCAGACTGTTTATTATGTTTATTAGTCTAGATTAAAGAAATTACCTTCTCTGAGGTCCGGAGAAGCTTCTGAGCTAATGTAAACAGTAGAGTAATTAATGTCTTTTGTCTGAAAGATCAGATAACACACAAGCACTCCCTGTTGGCCATGACTTGTGTGATGATGTCACTCCCTGCCATCAGATAGAACAAACAGCAGGTGGGAGAAGTACACAGGTCGGTCACTTGGGGAACTAGAAAGCCCTCAGAAGGAGATAAAATCGTTTGTAGCTCCTTAACAAAAAAAGATGAACAAAGCAACATATTTGGAAAACATCTTCATTTAGTGTTCCCTACATTTTGAAAGCTATTCTTTGTAGTAAGACAACCCCTTTAAACCAAACATGAACAAGAACACATGTGAATTCTGTTGTTCATGTTTGGTTAAAGTTTGGTTTGTTCATTTGAGGACGTCCCCTCCCTCCCTTGGGAATGTCCCCTCCCTGTTTGAGATCCCGACCTCATTAGTTTGCTAGGGCTTTTAAGGTTTCACACTCTTTTGTTTGATCATGCCACGAATAAGGAATAGTTTGTCCGAAACGCGTTGGTTTAGTCAGCTGTGATGTCTATTTTTCTTTTCTTTGCTCTAAGTTTTTAAAAATATGGAATTAAATTTTGGATTTTAATCGTCTTTCCACCTACGGCTGTACTGGATTCGTTTTCTGCTATTGGAGTATATGTCTATGCCCTTTAGTCCAGGAATATGTCCGAGCACCCCATGGAGACTGCGGACCTGGCATTAACCGTTTTGCGGCGGTGAGCTGTGCAAAAATCTTTTTTCTAAACAACTGAATTGTATGGGAAGATGCCAAGAAAACTAAAAGTGTTGGGGTATTATACAACATGTTGCATAACTTTGCCGGCGCCGAAAGACGATTGCAGAAAAGACGAGCTGTGGAGACTGCAGCTCGTCTTTTCTATCCTAGTCTATGAGGCTGCATGAACAATCATATTTTCTGCGCTTTTAAAGTCCTAAAAGCACCGAAAACACGACTTTAAAGCTATGCAGTGTAGACATAGCCTAAGATGTTTGTTTTATGGGGGTAGAACATGTGACAGCTTTGTTCTTGTTTTCTTATTATTTGATCCTGAATATAAAACAAAACCTAATTTCAAGAACAGTGCCACCTCTGTCCACAGGTTGTGTGTGGTAATGCATGTCAGCCCGGGCCATCTTAACAGCATTATGGGCCCCCGGGCAAAGCAGCGTACTGGGCCCTGCCCAAGGACATGACATCGCACTAGGGCACACTTCTAACCACCCTCAAGCACACCCTGTCATGCCCAGATTCATCTAGTGGACCAACGACAAAGCAGTGGGTATTTTTAGTCAAAACATAGTATAGCTGGGACCTTTATGCCCTGAAAAGTATGGAGGCTGGAAAGTCATCAGGAGAGGTGAGATTTAGAGAAGACCCCTATCTGTACTGAGTCCACCTTGCTGTTGGTGGATTGGCCCTCACATTTATGTTAAAAAAATGTGCACTTGGGGCCCTCAAATTTTTGTATATATCATAGGCAGGAGAAATGTACTTTCAAATAATTAATATACGGTATTCAGTGTTTATTAATAATTATTTATTATAAATAATTATTGAACACATCACCAATTCTTACCACATGTCGGTAACAACCATCCAGTTCAGTCAAAGAAATCAAACCATATATGTCCATAAATTAAGTTATGTTTTGTAATGAGATATGTCAGAGGGAAAAAAGTATTGAACACATCAAGAAAGAGAGGTGCAAGAAGCCATGGAAAATTATGGCACCTACTGAAATCTGTCAGTAAATTAGAAAGCAATCCTACCACTTAGTGAAAAATAATATCAGGTGGTTCAACTGATGGCCGGGTAAAAGGTATTTTGTTTAAACAATGGGGGCCACGCAAGAAAACATCTCATGTTTGAAACCAGTGAGCTGTCTCAAGACCTTCACAATGTTATTGTTGCAAAACACAATGATGGCATTTCTAACTACTGAAGGTTCCAGTGAGCACTGTTGGGGCCATAATCCGGAAGTGGAAAGAAGATTATTTCACCATAAGTCAGCCGCGACTAGGTGCTCCTCGCAAGATTTCAGCCAGAGGAGTGAAAATAATTATTGGAACAGTTGTCCAAGAGCCAATGACCAGCTGTGGAGAGCTACAGAGAGACCTGGAATCAGCAGGTACAATTGTTTCAAAATAAACAATAATTATCGCAAGGTGGGGCTGTTTTTCAGCATACTATATATGTCTATTCATTCACATATATTCATTGTACATGTGCTGGAGTCTTACAATGGAGCTTTTCCTGTGTTTAGTATGTCTCCTGCCTCCACTGCAGCTACTAACGAGAGGAGAGAGGCAGGACAAAGGACAGCAACACAGGTGAAAGCAGGAGCCAAAGATGATCAAAGGTGCTCTGTACTGAGATTAATTGTTGTATAGGAAAAAACTTTGAGACTCTCGGTTCACATATTTTGATCAAAAGATGTTTAAGCTGCCCACGACTTTCACGTGATCTCAAAATCGGGCAGTCCTATGCTATCTTTACCCCTCAATCGAGCCCAAACCGGCCTCTCAACTGGGTCAACCGACCTCCATTATTCAGAGAGAAAAAAAAAAACACCCAACCTGCAAGCTGCCCTTCTTATGACAGCCTGTGGGGTTTCTGTCCCCGCCCACTCTCACAGGCTGTCATAAGAAGGGCAGCTTGCAGGTTGGGTGTTTTTTATTTTTTCTCTCTGAATAATGGAGGTCGGTTGACCCAGTGAGAGGCCGGATTGGCTCGATTGAGAGGTAAAGATAGTGTAGGACTGCCCGATTTTTAGATCAGTTGAAGTCGTGGGCAGCTTAAACATCTTTTGATCAAAATATGTGAACCGAGAGTCTCAAAGTTTTTTCATGTAGGATAGATAGCATAAATGCTTCTTTGGGGATTTCCACGTAATTGTTGTATAGAGCATAGAAACACGATTAAAGCAGCAGCCTGTTCAGTGATCAGTTGTGACCACTATTCTGTTGTTGGAGTAACTGTGTAGATACATTACTTATCCTCTTCTGATCATGAGAAAGATCCTTCACTACACTCCAGAGCTGCACTCTCTATTCTGCTGGTGCAGTCACTGTGTACAAACTTTACATTACTTATCCTGTACTGATCTGGTTTTCATTCTGTATTTACTCCGAGCTGCACTCACTAATTGCTGGTGCAGTTACTGTGTACATACATTACTTATCCTGCACTGATCTGAGTTTTCATCCTATATTATACTCCAGAGCTGCAAATCATATTCTGTGGTGTAGTTACTGTGTACATACATTACTTATCCTGTTACTGATCCCTGAGTTACATCCTGTATTATACTCCGAGCTGCACCCCACTATTCTGCTGGTGCAGTCACTGTACATTAATTAGTTATCTGTACTGATCCTGAGTTACATCCTGTATTATACTCCAGAGCTGCATCACTATTTGTGGTGCAGTCCTGTACATAAATTAGTTTCCCGTAGTAATCCTGAGTTTACATCCTGTATTATACTCCAGAGTTGCACTCACAATTCTGTGGTGAAAATCAAATGTATTTCATCATTACTTATCCTGTACTGATCCCGGGTTTACATCCCGTATTATAATCCAGGCTGCCTCACTATTTTGCTGGTGCAGTCACTGTACATACATTAGTTATCCTGTAGTAATCCTGAGTTACATCCTGTATTATACTCCAGAGTTGCACTCACTATTCTGCTGGTGAAAATCACTGTGTACATAGAGTACTTATCCTGTACTGATCCTGAGTTACATCCTGTATTATACTCCAGAGCTGCGCTCACTATTCTGCTGGTGCAGTCACTGTGTACATACATTACTTATCCTGTACTGATCCTGAGTTACATCCTGTATTATACTCCAGAGCTGCACTCACTATTCTGCTGGTGCAGTCATTGTGTACATACATTACTTATCCTGTTCTGATCCTGAGTTACATCCTGTATTATACTCCAGAGCTGCACTCACTATTTTGCTGGTGCAGTCACTGTGTACATACATTACTTACTCTGTACTGACCCTGAATTATATCCCATATTATTCTCTAGAGCAGCACTCACTATTCTGCTGGTGGACTGACTGATTACAAGTTCAAAGACACCTGTGATGCTAGCTAGTTACAGGACACACTTTAGTTTTACAAGTTGCTATGGTCAAATTATTTTAGAATGCTGTAGGGGTATGATCATTTTTATTAGTTTTTTTTCGGTTAAACCACAATTTAAACCCAGTGGCTGATTTTCATTAGTTGATTTTCAGTAAATTTAAATTGTGACCATTGTGGGTTTTTCTTTCTTTAACGGTAGGGTACAAACAATTTTGCCCACTTGTATATCAATCTGTTTGTCTATCGATATATCTATCTCTATCTATCTTCTATCTCTCTGTCTATATGGACCTATACTGAAATCATTTCTTCTTGACATCCGCACTGAATAACTTTTCTGCTGTGACAGAGACAAGTACAGGACAATGGAGAAATCCTATTAGTTGTAAAATGAACTTGCTAAATAGAGAATATCTTTGAAATGTGCCTTTCTCCATATCACTGGCCATGTGTTTCTCCACTGTAGTTTTGGTTCCCCATTTATTTTTATTTTAATGATTGCTCTGATTCCCCTCCACATTACAGCTTCAGCATGAATTGTGGGGGTTATGGTTTTGAGAGCCGGGACAAGCTACTGGAACTGATCGCAGTGTGAAGTGGAGCCAAGCCATTAACTTGCACGGGTCCTAATTCATGATGAGATACAAAGTGCCAGCAAGGACTCCAACTTTAGACGATCATTTAACTTCTATGAAGAACAGAAATGCAATGTATCAGGTCATTGTACATGGAGACTGGAGAATCTACATGTACCTGGACTGTAAACTTATGCAACTGGCCAGAACCAAAATGATGGTTTTCCTTAACTTAATATTTTGTTGTACAACCTTTGAGGCAATCAATGCAAACAAGCAATTTCTACAATTCACAAAGAGACTTCTGCACTGTCCAAGTATTTAGCCCAATCTTCGTGAGCGGCTCCAGCTGTCTCAGGTGTGAAGATACCTTCTCCAGATTACACGTTCCAGTTCCTTCCACAGATGTTCAATCCGGGCTCAAAGAATAGTCCAATCCTTTGCTCTTAGCCATTCTCGGATGTTTTGGGTCATTATCCTGTTGGAGGACCCATGACCTGTGACTGAGACTAAGTTTTCTGACACTGGGCAGAACATTGAACTGCAGAATGGCTCGATAGTCTTGAGATTGCATTGTACCCTGAACAGATTCAAGACACCCTTGCCAGATGTACAAGTAACCAGCTTGTATAACAGTGTCAATTTGATGAAGATGGACTTATTGTACCCAATGTGACAATATTTTGTGTGCAAAATTACTTTCCAGCACTGCCTTAACTCTCTTGGGCAAGAAGGTCACTAGAGCTTCGCAGATTACAGCCACTGGAATCCTCTTCCGCTCCTCCATGATGACATCATGGAGCTGGTGGATGTTAGAGACCTTGCGCTCCTCCACCTTCTGCTTGGGGATGCTCCACAGATGCTCATTAGGGTTTAGGTCTGGAGACATGCTTGGCCAGTCCAGCATCTTTAGCCTCCTTTTCTATAGCAAGGTAGTAGTTATCTTGGAGGTGAGTTTGGGGTCATTATTATGTTGAAATGCCATGGGTTCCAGTTTCTGAAGGGAGGGGATCGTGCTCTTCATCCGTAATTGGGGGTAATGTGTCTTGGTGGGTTGGTTTAATGGGTGTGTTGTTGTTTGTGAATTTTGTGGGTCTGTAATGGGTTGGGAGGTGGTTATGGTAGTAGATTGTTTGTGTTGTGATTATGGGTTGGGGGTTTTTGTTGGTGGATGTGAGTGTGTGGGTGTGTAATTTATTGGTATTTTATGTTGAATCAATATTTTGTGTTTAGTGATGTGTGTGAGGTTGATAAGAGGTTGATGTGTTGGGGATGATGATGGGGAGATTTGTTTGGTTGTCAAGTGGGAAGGAGTTTGGATGTTTAATATTGATGGGGGTTGGGTGGAAAAGTATTTGATGTTTTGTTTTGTAATATTTAGAATGATAAGGTTATTGTTGGTTGTGTGATGGTGTTTTATGTAAATGTGATTAAAATGTGGGGTTTATGTAATGGGTTTTTTTATTGTTTTTGTGTTGTGGTAGGTGTGGGGGGTGTTGTGTGTTTAATGGGTGCGGTTATTTTGGATGGTGTGGTGGTGTTGTTTTGTTGGTGATGTGTTGATGCTTGTGGGTTTTTGTGGATGGTTAAATGATTATTTTTGATAAATGGGTGTGTGAATGTATGTTGAAAATTGTGTGGGGAGTTGTTGTGTTGTGGTGTGTGTGAATTGTGATAAGAGAATTGTTGGAAAAAGAGTGGGTGGGAGATTTAGTTTGAGATATTATGTGGAGTGGGTGGATGGGTTGTAAGGTTTTAGGTGGGGTGTTAGGGTTTTGGAAATGGTGATTGATGCCAAGATAAGTGAGAGAGTATGGTGTATGACCATATGGTATGGAGTTTGTATGTTAAAAATTGGACATACTGGAAGTCACTTTGGAGAATTAGAGAGGATAGAATCATGAATAGTTTATATTTAAGAAGAGTCAATTTTGAAAGTGAGGATGAAGTATAAAATTCCATGAAACTTCATCAATATTTAAATAAATAATAAAGAAGAAATTTTAATTATGTACATGCATATCCAAGATTTTCCCCCTTGTTTATTAATGAATAACGATTTTTATTTATATGCAATCATCCAAAAGATTGTCCAGAAATTATATGCATTTTACTAATTCATATAAGTATAATTATGATGAATCCTTAGGTCCCAGAGTGGTCAGAGATACATGAATCCAGATACAAATTTCAAATAAGTGTTACATGTGTATTATAGTTTATTTATAAGTACTAAAAAAAGTAATTCAATATATTAACATCCATATATAAATATAAATACCATTTATACTTTAATTTTTTTAATCCAACAATTTGAATTATGTTTACATAATTAATCCAATTAATTAAATCCCAAGAATTATAAAATATTTTATTCAGATATTTAAAATTTATAATTTTACAATGCTATGAATAACAAATATATCATTATCATATTAAATTTAAAAAAATCAAATAAAAACTATGTACCAATATATATATTTAATTTATTTAAATCAAAACATCCAAAATAAAATAATTATCCATATAATAAAGCTTCATTTATAAAATTAAAATTATCCCCCATATTACCAATTATTACAGCCAATTAGTTTTTTTAATCAATAATCATTATTTATTACGCCACCACAAAATAATTTTATTCATATTAATATAAACCAAATAAATATTTATTTTTAAAAAATTTTCAATAAAAAAATACAATTATAACCAATCTTTAATTTTATAAAAATACATATATTTAAAATTTGTTAATTGTAAGTTAATCATAATTAGAAAACCATCCGATTATAGTATATTATAACTATTAATAAGTGTTTTTTATTTTTGTTTATTACAAACCCCATTACATTCCCGAGAGAATTACCCATTAAAAACGATGAAATGTTATAAAAATATTATCATAACCCATTTAATACACACATAAAGAACACATTCCATCCCTATTAAATAATTTAATTTCCAATATTATTATACATAAAATTATCCCTAATTACTTCTTAAATAATCCGAACATCCACCATTTTAAAATATCCAAATATCAAGTCCAAAAATAGAATAAATACATAGAATACCATTATGAACGAAGATTTAAATTTAATATACCATTTAAAATCATAAAAAAGAGCATATTGAATTGTATAAATATATAAAATAATATTAAAAGCCAATAATTTGTGTAATAAATATAATTTGCATAAAACAAATCGAATAATGAATCTTATAATAAATTTATTTACTACTACAATAAGTATTTTAATTACGTAAGTACAAAATATCCATTTAAACAAATTAGACCATAAGTATTAGATTAAAATAAAAATATGAAAATTTATTATTTATAAACATTATTCTAGATTAAAATCAAAATATATATTTATATACCACCAATCATAAATTAAAATGATAAATTTTATTATACGATAAATAAATCCATCAAAAAAATAGCAAATTCATTGTATAAACAGTTATAACAACAATTAATTTTTCATTTCAACATTCAACAAATTTATAATTTTCCCAATGAATAAAACCCAATATTATTAATTACCCTAATAGAATATTATTTAAACATGCATACATTAAATTATTAATATAAATACGACCATGCATAAAATTAAAATATTAACAGCACAATCAAATAATGTATAGAATGAATTTATAATTTATTAATAATATTTCCCCATTGGTAAATCAATTTAATAATAACTTGAAAATACTGATTTTAATATTATATTAATATTTAATTAAAAAATCACATATGTTAACTCAATAAAAATAAATTGTTAATAATTCCAGAAAGATTATATTTTAAATTAGCACTACATGATTTGAATTATAATATTAATTAAAAATAATTAAACCAATTTATAAATATATAGTTTGTGTAATTTAGTGTATAGTAGACCCGCATGATAATGTCCAACCAGGAACCCACACAGACCAAAAGCAATCCTCACTCTCAGTCCGCATAAACATCCTCCCCAAACCAAAGACACACCCACCAACCAGAATGACAAACGGCACGCCCAATGGCCAAAGACACTCCTCATCTGGATGTGCATCAACACATTCATGACACCATACTGAACAAATCAGATTAACTATGACCATTAATCCATGAACTAGGAGAACTAAGCCCAAGTGCAAAAATCCAAATACTGTTCTGATTTTACGACCGGTATTTTGTTTTTATTGGCACGTATGGGGACAGCTTTTGTCCGTGATTTGCGGATTCAAGCCATCCCTCTTCAAACCCACAACACTGGGCTTAAGAACGAACATGTCCTAAGTTTTAGGGGTGCCAGCGGTGGCAAAAAACGTCCGGTGGAAAACCTGTGCAGTGTTGGACCTGTTGCAGATTAACTATATAAATCACATGAAAAAGGTTAGACAGTCGGTTAAACAAGATGGTTTCAAATATGAAAATGTCATTAAAAACGACAGAAAACCCACAGGGAACAAGCCCTTAGTCTGATTGTCCTTAGTAAACTGTAAACAGGCTTTCTTGTGCATCATATTTGGAAGAGTTTCCTTTTAGGACAACAGCCATGCAGACCAATTAAAGGCAGTGTACAGTGTATTGTTGAGCGCTGACAGACTGACCCTCCACCCCTATAATTTCTGCAGTAATGCTAGCAGTACTTATACATCTATTTTGAAAAGGCAATTTCCGGATATGGTGCTGAGCACGTCCACTCAACTTCTTTGGTTGACCAAGGGGAGGCCCTTACTGAGTGGAACCTTCTTGTTAAACCACCGTATGGTCTTGGCACACCTGCTACAGCTCCAGCTTCCAGGGTTGTTGGAATCTTCTTATTCCTAGGCCATCTTATGTAAAACAACAATTCTGTTTTATCAGATCCTCAAACAGTTCTTTGACATTAGGAGCCATGTTGAACTTCCAGTGACCAGTATTAGAGAGTGTGAGAGCGATAACACCAAATTTACAGCTGCCCCCAATTCACACCTGAGACCTTGTAACACTAATGAGTCACATAATAAAGGTGTAGCCTTTCTTCTTGTAAATGCTAAGCAAGCTAGGCAAGCTTGAGGAAGGGGAGGAGCTATCCCCGAAACGTCCACGAGGTACTCAGTTCTGCTCGATTGCCGGCGTCCTACGCTTCAATGCCAGAGCGCGCCAAGACGGACTCTGAAACGCAGGTTTGGCCGTATACTCATTATTGCTAAGTATTGCCTTAAATTGATGTTATACATAGGACATACTGTCACTACGGTTCAATGTCCATTTTTTAAGAAAGTATTTAAGAGATTGTTATTTTAATGCACTGGCTCGATTTGCAATATATACTAATGAGTCACATGACACGGTGGAGGGAAAATGGCAAATTTGACACAATTTACCAATTTTTGTTTTGGGTTGTACTCACTTTTCTTGCCGCTGGTTTAGACGTTGATAGCTGTGTG
Organism: Phyllomedusa bahiana; assembly: GCA_025379985.1. Taxonomy (NCBI): domain Eukaryota; kingdom Metazoa; phylum Chordata; class Amphibia; order Anura; family Hylidae; genus Phyllomedusa; species Phyllomedusa bahiana. The sequence goes on along the minus strand of JAODAL010056019.1, from coordinate 3,507 downwards.
TTGAAATGTTTTGAAGGCACACACAGTTTACATTGTTATACAAGCTGCACACTGACTACTTTATATTGTATCAAAGTGCCATATTTTCAGTGTTGTCCCATGAAAAGATATAATACAATATTTACAAAAATGTGAAGAGGTTACTCACTTTTGTGAAATACTGTACAGTGTTCTTTTCTTTGTATGTTTAATTTTTCTGTCTTTGAACATAAAGCTGATGTTACTTGACAAAAAGATCCACTGCTGTCTCATCTGTCCAAAGGACATTCTTCCAGAAGCTTTGTGGCTTATCAATATGCATTTTTATGATTTGCATTCAACAGTGGTTTCCTCCTCAGTTGTCTTCCATTAAGTCCACTTGGACAAAGACAGTGACAGATGGTGCGATCTGACACTGATGTACCTTGACCATCCAGTTCACCTTTAATCTCTTTGGAAGTTGTTCTAGGCTTTTTTATTTTTTTCCTTCTAAATGAGGGCTAATTTGCATACCTTTAACCAGGGAACATTGTCTGTTAGATCTCGAAACATCTGAGTACTATTAGAAGTAGAGGTGACACCCCCCCCTAGCGAGACACATTTTGGAAGTACATAATGGTGAAATAGAGGTGCTTAGATTCTGGGCATGCTGTGTTAAAAAGCTAGGGGAAGTAAAGGGCGATCAGGATTGTAGTTTTTGTTTGCAGGCAAAGCAAGATGGAACACAGACTCAATACAATGAAACCTAAAGGCCTAAATGAAGGCTTTTCATTTTCAGTAAAAAAAAAAACATTTATTTTAATCTTGGCAGATTCCTATATAATAATTTTTGAAGAAACATGTATATGTGTTAAGTTACAGTCAGTGATAAATGCACAGTTTGATAAATGGCTATGGACATCAGAGTTCACATATGTTTTTTCCTCTCTCCCATCTCCCTCCTGCCCCCTCCCCTCCTCCCCTCCTCTGCCTCTGCGTTGTCCCTCATTTTCCCTGTGTCCTGTAATTATCATAGGTATTGATCACATGAGGCCATGGTTTCTATTTAACAAATCGGGATGTATGTATATTGCTTTTGTATATTGCTTTTGTACATGGAGGGTTTTTTTGGCAGCTGAATTGTATGGTATGTGCACTCGCGTTGTTGTGGCGAGACGCAGCCTGGGAGGGGATAACAACCTATTCATGTGTATATATTCATCAAAGTAAAAGATTTATTTTTTTCCGCCGCTGCGTTGATCTATGCTGACTGGATGCAACTAGATGCAATAGCGTTGAAGATACTAATATTTTTGCATGCTCCCATATTTTTGCATGCTTCCATTGGGGACGTAATTAATTAGGTGGCTACCGGAGCGGAAGAGAGAATCTACAATGGGGGAGTTGTGAGGTCAAACTGCAGGAGGGGGGGGGGGGCAAAACAAAAAAGCCTCCCAGCTTTTTTAAAATGAATATAATATTACATATAAAAGGGAAGTGGTTTATGGAAATAGTCTGAGACAATGAATACAGCACAATGAAACATGTATTTAATGGGGCTTGCAGCTTTATTAAAATGAATATGTATATTAGCTATATAGGAGAAGTGGGTTTATGGGATGATAATATGACAGTGGGGTACTGTACGTGAAATCTATATTTCCAATGAATATGCATATTAGATGTGGTAGAGAGGGGGCTTATGGGAGCTGAGAAAGCTGGTAGTGTGCTGTGGAATGTAACACCTATTCTGCCCTTTGTCCGTTGTAGGTGAACACGCAGTTGCAATAATATGAGAGAAATAAGACGGAAGCCCATCACAGTCAGGGCTGAGGTGTCTGCTGGTGCAGTGCGTTGGCACGGGCAGTACGGTTAGATGGGACGCAAGCCTGTTATGGAGATGTCCCAATTTGCCTGAGATTGCTGTTCATGGGGGCAATGGTGGCAACTTTAGCAGACATGTTATGAGTGTGCGTGCAGGAAGGCGGAAGGTAAGTGGGTTTTATGTGGATTCCTGATGGCTAATTGGTGAGCAACCCCGAATAGGGGTGTACCTAACATGATATAAAAGGAATGAGCTACACCACGTGATCGACCTCTAACCCTGATGAAGCCAGGTTAGCTGGCGAAACATGTCGGCGAGGGCAGAGATGGCGGTGTAGAGTGTGATCTCTCACCTCTGTCTACAAGTGTCACCCCTTAAGGGTGTCACAAGGGGGCCTTAAATTTTTTCTGTGTCCATGAGATTAAAGGGACGAACTGCTCAAGTAAATAGGCTGGGATCCTTACTGGAGCTAGTACTTTGCTATAGATAAAGGCTCTCCTGTTAATAGTGGTGGTGCCCACCAGACTTGATAATAAGAAAAGGGAGTTATTCCTCTTTCAGAAGCAAAAAGGGATAAATTGAGAGGTTAGAGTTCAGGGTTTTTTAAATAGTGTGCATAAGGTTAAGAGTTATACATAATAAAATTACGTTTTAGTGTTTTACAGATAAATAATTGATAGAGTTTTAAATTGCCTATGGCAAAATAGTAAATATAGTGATCAAAAGTCACTCTCTGTTACTATTGCGAATTCCCAATTTTTTGGAGATTATGTGTATTTTTTTGACACCCAAAAAAGTGGTGGACAGCCCACCCAACTATAGTATGTGTCACTAATAGGTTGTAAGCCAGCATGGTGCACCACACGCATCTCTATTTATGGCACCCTCCTGTATCACCTTATTTATATGCAATTATAGTACCAGCAACCACCACCCTCATGCATAGAAGGTGTGTGAGTGGTTGTTTTATTGGTATTTTTGCATTTGTGTAATCTCCGCATGTATTGTACTGTGGCTTTTCTGCATGTTGGTGTGAACAGATCACGTTTTTTTTATACAAGGACAGCCCAAAAAGCAGAGAAGACCCCTTAATCTCTGCCGCTTTTGTGGACCAGTTTTGCAGATACAGCGCCACATTTGGGCTTGGGTTCTGTCTGGTATTGTAACCCGACTCCATTGAAGTGAATAGTGCTGCAATGTCACACACAATCCGTAAGCTGGTGTGACGCTGTTTCTGGAAGAAAGCAGCCATGTTTTCCCGATTCCCCATTAAACAAAATTTTTAACCATAAGGAACATAAGGACACAACAGTAGAATGTGCACAGTGCTATCTAGAGAGAGGCAACGTCTCCGGCACTGCTGTGGACATGAGTGGCGTTAGGTCAAAGAGTTTTTGTCCGCTGGAAATGATCAAAATGAGAATTGATCTCTAAATGTCAATAGATCTCACGTTGGTGACTTAGTACAGAAATTGGGCGCGGGGAGAGACCTGCCGAAAGTATTCTGGTCATTTTCAATTTATCCATCTGCTGGCGCAGCATTCTTATTCAGCCTTATCAATGGCTTCACTTTCAATTATACAGCGCAGAAACTTTCCTGTTCTGTGAAGTTGTAGGAAGACGAGTTTCATTTAAGACAGTTTATAAAGTAGAATTTTTGTATTTAACCCCATTTACGATTTTTTTTACAATTTTTTTGGGGTTTTATTGGGAAACCTAGCATA
>JAODAL010056018.1:0-23561 GCA_025379985.1 Phyllomedusa bahiana | reverse complement strand
GACCCCTCGCGGGCTCCCGGGGGGGCGTGCGGCCGGACCGCGGGCCCCCGGGGGGCGGCGGCCGCACCCGCGGGCTCCGGGGGGCGTGGGGCCGGACTCGGGGGCTCCGGGGGGGTGGGGCCGCGACTCGCGGGCTCCCTGGGGGGCGTGGGGGCCCGACTCCGGGCTCCCGGGGGCGTGCGGCCGGGGGACTCGCGGGCCCCCGGGGGGCGTGCGGCCGCGCTCGCGGGCCCCCCAGGGGGGCTGGCCCGCCGCGACTCGCGGGGCCCCCCGGGGGGGCGTGGGGCCCCGGGGGGCCTCGGGGGCCCCGCGGGGGGGGGGGGCGTGCGGCCGGGGGCCGCGGGCCCCCCGGGGGGGGGGGGGGGCGCGGGCCCCCGGGGGGGGGGGGGCCGGGGCCGCGGGCCCCCGGGGGGGGTGGGGCCCCGGACTCGCGGGCTCCCGGGGGGGGGGGGGGGGGCGTGCGGCCGCGACTCGCGGGCTCCCGGGGGGGCGTGCGGCCGCGACTCGCGGGCTCGCCAGCTGCATGGCCCATCAGATGCAAAGGAGAGAAGAATCCGTCTTTTGTTATAGTTCAGGGTCCGCGTGTCCTGCACTCGTGCATGCACCGGAGCCTACTGCTTAGATGTGAACACGTTACAGGAGCTGGCAATCAGGGCTGTGGAGTCGGTGCCTATTTTGCAGGAGTTGGAGTCTGTCATAAAATGTCCGACCGACTCCCAAAATATATAATAAGTTGGTCCAGTTTAGTTCGATGCAAAGAGCAAGAGGATTGGTCCGGCCAGTGCTGCTGCTCCCAAAATCTTCAGCCTCATCAACTTTAGGAGTGTAATTGATGACATGGAGCAGGCAAAGCGCTGCCCCAGGGGAAGAGATTCCGTTTCCAGGGCAAACAGATTTCAGCAAAATTTTTACAATTTTTTTGTGTTCTAAAGTCGTATCCAATAAATATATTTTACACACTGACAAGCAAAAGGGTAACAATGTTCTGAACTTGTGACTTTCAGGCTCCATCTCTCACCCTCCACTACAGCTTTGCACATGAGACTACTGTAATTTTATATACAGTCATCTTACATATCTTATACATAAATGTGACTTGCTAGTATTTAGCATCTGCTTACTTGGATTCTTGGGTTCTGCTTGGGCAGGAGGGACGTGGGCTTGTCTCATCCATAATAGGTCTGGTCCGGCCCCTCCGGTTCTGTCCGCCTCTGAGCTTGGGATCTATTTTGCTGCCCTCGTCATTGTTTGTTTTTTCTTTTTTTCTTTATTTCACACTTTATTTTTTTCAATGCAAAACCGTGTCCTTTCTGCAGTTTTTCCTTTCAAAAAGCGCATGTATTTTTCAGCAGCCTTTTTATTCTGTGTGAACAGGGCCCAGAAGGGAACTGTACAGAGTTGCGTCTTCTGCTGGAGCCTATGTTGATGGGATAGATGTACAGAAAGGTAGACGGTGGCAGCATCATCAGTGTTGATTGAAGGATTAGTGAGGTAATGTGGCATTAGGATGTGAGACTGGTCTGCGCATGCTTCCTCCTGGCGCACCTGAGGTCGCAGCAGAACCTGCACACTGGTCTGCGCATGCTTCTTCCTGGAGCACACCGAGGTCGCAGCAGAACCTGCAACTGGTCTGCGCATGCTTCCTCCTGACGCACCCGAGGTCACAGCAGAACCTGCAGACTGGTCTGCGCATGCTTCCTCCTGACGCACCCGAGGTCGCAGCAGAATCTGCAGACTGGTCTGCGCATGCTTCCTCCTGGAGCACACCGAGGTCGCAGCAGAACCTGCAACTGGGCTGCGCATGCTTCCTTCCTGACCGCACCCGAGGTCGCAGCAGAACCTGCACACTGGTCTGCGCAGGCTTCCTCCTGACGCACCCCGAGGTCGCAGCAGAAGCTGCAGACTGGTCTGCGCATGCTTCTTCCTGGAGCACCCGAGGTCGCAGCAGAACCTGCACACTGGTCTGCGCATGCTTCCTCCTGGCGAGCCCGCGGTCGCAGCAGAACCTGCAGACTGGTCTGCGCATGCTTCGGCCTGGAGCACCCGAGGTCGCAGCAGAAACCTGCCAGACTGGTCTGCGCATGCTTCCTCCTGTCGCACCCGAGGTCGCAGCAGAACCTGCAGACTGGTGTGCGCATGCTTCCTCCTGACGCACCCGAGGTCGCAGCAGAACCTGCACACTGGTCTGCGCATGCTTCCTCCTGACGCACCCGAGGTCGCAGCAGAGCCTGCAGACTGGTCTGCGCATGCTTCCTCCTGGCGCACCCGAGGTCGCAGCAGAACCTGCAGACAGGTCTGCGCATGCTTCTCCTTGGCGACCTGAAGTCGCAGCAAACCTGCGATGGTCTGCGCAGGGTTTTTTCTGGCCAACCAGTGCATGCCAGAAACCTGCAACTGTTCGCGCATGTTCCTCCTGAAAGCACCCGAGGTCGCAAGCAGAACCTTGCAGATGGTCTGCGCATTAGCTTCTTTTCCTGGAGACACCGAGGTCGAGCAGAACCTGCACATGGTCTGCGCATGCTTCCTCCTGGCGTGCCCAGGTGCAGCAGAACCCCAGACTGGTCTGCGATGCTTCCCCCCTGACGCACCCCGAGGCCACAGAACCCGCAACTGGTCTGCGCATGCTTCCCCTAAACCCCCGGTCGAGCAAACCCTAAGGTTCTGCGCATGCTTTCCCCCGACGCACCGAGGTCGCAGCGAGCCTGCAGCTGGGCTGCGCTGCTTCCTCCCGGCGCACCTGAGGTCCAGCAGAAGTGCAGACGGTTTTTTTCCATGCTTTTTCCGACGCACCCTAGGTCGCAGCAGAACCTGCAGACTGGTTGGCGCATGTTTCCTCCTTGAAGCACCCGAGGTCGCAGCAGAAACTGCAGAACTGGTCTGCCGCATGCTTCCCTCCAGAAACGCACCCGAGTTCGCAGCGAACCTGCAGACTGGTCTGCGCATGCTTCCTCCTAGAGCACCACCCGAGGTCGCAGCAGAACCTCAGACTGGTCTGCCGCATGCCTTCCTCCGCTGGAAGCACCTAGTCGCACAGAACCTGCAGACTGGTCGCGCATGCTTTCCGCCTTACGCCACCCGAGTTCGCAGCAGAACCTGCAGACTGGTCTGCGCAGCTTCCTCCTAGAGTTAACCCGAGGTCGCAGCCAGAACGCTGCAGACTGTCTGCCAAGCTTACCTCCTAGAGGCCACACCCGATGTCGCAGCAGAACCTGCAACTGGTCTGCGATCGCTCCTCCTGTCGCACCCGAGGTCGCAGCAGAAACCTGCAGACTGGTCTGCGCATGCTTTCCTCCTGGCGCACCCGAGGTCGCAGCAGAACCTGCAGACTGGTCTGCGCATGCTTCCTCCTGGCGCGCCCGAGGTCGCAGCAGAACCTGCACTCTCTATGAGAACTGTGGATTACCGTAATGAATGGGCCGTTTTCAGCCCGTAATTTGCGCACTCCTCCGTGGTAATTACGACCGAAATATGTCCATTTTTAAGCCTCGTGTGAACATGGCTTCAAGATGAAGGCATGAGGGTTTATGTGGAAAGTGGTTATAAATGTAAGGCTATGTTCACACGGCTTATTTCGGGGCATATTTACGTCCGCATATAAGTCCCGAAATACGTTTCAAATACGTGTCACAAAGTGTGGCGCGTATTTCGCGTCATAAATACATTCCCCATTTTACGATCGTATTTACGGACGTATTTACGCCCGCAAATACGTTGCGAAAATTCGCCTCATGTTAACGACTATGCGTATTTTACATTGGCATCAATGCTAATGTAAATTGTTTCGCTTATTTGAAACGTATTTCATGATGTATTTGCGGACGTAATTATGCCCCGAAATAAGCCGTGCGAACATAAGCCTAAGAATAATAAACTAAAAAAATCGCAAAATTTCAGGCAACTGTACATTGTTGATATGGAAACAGTAACCGAACCGTACGGTCCCCCAGCCCGGGGCTGTTGCATCTGACATCACCCTGATACTTCTCAGAAATAGGAAATGTAAACTCCAGCGTCCGATTTCCAAACACGAAAATTCTTCTTCAAAACACTCGACCTTATTCAAGTCGTTTTAAAAATCTGCACAAACAGTCCCGAAGGGAGAATCACTTCTAGCATGCGCGACAGCGTTCAGGCAGTCGCCTCACAGTATGTCCGCTGACGCGTTTCAGGCAGTCGCTCAAGGTGTGGCTCTGGCTCGTTTCGGGCAGTCAGCCTTCACGGGGCGCGGGCGCCCATTCGGGCAGTCGCTTCACGGTGTGCGTGGCGCCTTTCGCATTCGCATTCACGTGGTTGCGCGGTTATGCGCCTTCTTTCGGGCAGTCGCTTCACGGCGTGCGCGGGCGCGTTTCAGAAACCGCCTGTGATTGAGGCTCTGATTAAAGGACCAGTGTCTGAAACGTGCTTCCTCCAGCAACACAGAGTTGAGACCCGAACCTTTTGTTTATTGTTAATAGTTCTCGAGGCACAGCTGGCAGTGACCTGTGTGGGCGGCACCTCTCCCCCTGTCATGTATAGGGTGGTCGGGTGCAGCTGGCAGTCGAACCCTGTGTGGGAGCCACTCCCCCTGTCATGTATAGGGTGTCGGGTGCAGCTGGCAGTGACCTTTTGTGGTGTCTCACTCGCCCTGTCATGTATAGGGTGTCGGGGTGCAGCTGGCAGTGACCTGTGTGGGTGGCCGCCTCTCCCCCTGTCATGTATAGGGTGTCGGGGAGCAGCTGGCAGTGACCTGTGTGGGTGGCCGCCTCTCCCCCTGTCATGTATAGGGTGTCGGGGTGCAGCTGGCAGTGACCTGTGTGGGTGTCTCTCGCCCTGTCATGTATAGGGTGTCGGGGTGCAGCTGGCAGTGACCTGTGTGGGTGTCTCTCGCCCTGTCATGTATAGGGTGTGGGGGTGCAGCTGGCAGTGACCTGTGTGGGCGGCCGCCTCTCCCCCTGTCATGTATAGGTGTTGTGGGTGGCCAGCCCATGGCAGTGACCTGTGGGGTGCCTCTCCCCAGTCATTTATAGGTGTCGGGGTGCAGCTGGTAGTGAGCACTGTGGAGGGTTGTCCGCTCCTCGCCCTGTCATGTAAGGGTGACGGGGTGCATCTGTCAGTGAACCTGTGTGTGTGGCCCGCCTCTCACCCTGTCATGTATCGGGAGTCGGGGAGCAGCTAGCAGTTGACCTGTGGGGGCGCCTCTCCCCCTGTCATTGTATAGGGTGGTTGGGGTGCAGAGCTGGCAGTGACCTGTGGTGCTCCTCTCCCCCTGTCAAGTAAAGGGTGTATGGGGATCAGCTGGCAGTGACCATTGTGGGCCCGCTCCTCCCCCTGTCAAGTATATGGGTGTGTGGGGTGCAGCTGGCAGTGACCTGTGTGGCCGCTCCTCGCCCTGTCATGTATAGGGTGTCGGGGAGCAGCTGGCAGTGACCTGTGTGGGTTTTCCTTCTCCCCCTGACATGTAAAGGAGTGGTGGGTGCAGCTGGCCGTGACCGTTTGGTTGTTGCCTCTCGCCCTTACATGTATAGGTGTTCCGGGGTGCAGCAGGCAGTGACCGTGGGTGGCGCCTCTTCCCCCTGTCAATGTATAGGGTGTGGGGGTGCAGCTGGCAGTGACCTGTGTGGACGCCTCTCGCCCAGACATGAATAGGGTGTCGGGGAGCAGCTGGCAGTGACCTGTGTGGCCGCTCCTCCCCCTGTCATGTATAGGGTGTCGGGGTGCAGCTGGCAGTGACCTTTGTGTGGAGGCCGAGCCACCGCCCTGTCATGTATACAACGAGGTGTCAGGGGCGTGGCCAGCCCATCACTGGCAGTGACCTGTGTGGGTGGCCGCCTCTCCCCCTGTCATGTATAGGGTGTCGGGGTGCAGCTGGCAGTGACCTGTGTGGGCGGCCGCCTCTCCCCCTGTCATGTATAGGGTGTGGGGAGCAGCTGGCAGTAGAGACCAGTGTGAGTCGGCCGCCACTCCTCGCCCTCCGATCTCATGAGTTACTCATTAGGCGTTCGGGAGTGCACGCTGCTGGCAATGACCCTGTGTTGGCGCCCTCTCGCTCCTGTCATGTATAACTATTGTTTGTCGGCGGTGCCCACAGCTAGGAGCAGTTGAGCCTGTTCGTGGGCGCCCTCTCTCCCTGTCCATGTATAGGGTGTCCGGGAGGCAGCTGGTAGTGACCTGTGTGGGGTGCCCTCTCAGGCCCTGTCGATGTATAGGGTTCGGTGCAAGCTGGCAGTGAACCTGTGATGATAGGCGGCCGCCTCTCGCCCTGGTCAAGTATATGGGTGTCGGGACAGCTGCAGTGACCTGTGTGGGTGCCCTCTCTCGCCCTGTCATGTATATAGGGTGTTCGGGGAGTCAGTCTGGCAGTTACTGTTGTGGGTGCCTCTCCTCCTGTCATGTATAGGGTGTCGGGGTGGCAAGCTGGCAGTGGACCTGTGTGGGTGCCTCTCCCCCTGTCCATGATTTATGGTGTCGGGGTGCAGCTGGCAGTGACCTGTGTGGGTGGCCGCTCCTCCCCCTGTCATAGAGTATAAGGAGTGTGGGGTGAGCTGTGCCAGTGACCTGTGTGGGGTGGCCCGCTCCCCCCCTGTCCTGATATAGGGTGTGGGGGTTGCAGCTGGCAAAAAAAAAAAAAAAAAAAGTGTGACCCTGTGTGGGTGTCTCTCGCCCTGTCATGTATAGGGTGTGGGGGGTGCAGCTGGCAGTGACCTGTGTGGGGGTCTCTCCGCCCTCCCATCATGATAAAGGTGTCCGGGAGCAGCATGGCAGTGACCTGTGTGGCCGTCTCTCGCCCTGTCATGTATAGGGTGTCGGGGAGCAGCTGGCAGTGACCTGTGTGGGTGGCCGCCTCTCGCCCTGTCATGTATAGGGTGTCGGCGGTGCAGGCTAGGCAGTTGACCCTGATCATGTCGGAGTTGTTCTCTCCCCCTGTCCAATGAATAGGGTGTGGGTTGCACACGCTCATGATCTGTGTTCGAGTGTCTCCTCGACCTGTCATGTAGACGGTTGTGGGGGTGAAGCGGGCAGTGCCCTGTGGGGGGTTTTCCCCTTTCCCCCCTGTCAGTATAGGGTGGGGGGTCAGCTGCAGTGCCTGTGTGGGGCCTCCCCCTTAAAGTATAGGGGTGGGGGGCAGCTGGCAGTGCCCCTGTTGGGTGCCCCCCCCCCTGATGTATGGGGTGTGGGGGGCAGCAGGAGGACCTGTGGGGGGGGCCTCTCCCCTTCATTATAGGTGGGGGGGGCCTGATGACCTGGGGGTGCCCCCCCCCCGGGTCTGTATGGGGTGTCGGGTGCAGCTGGCAGGACCTTTTGGTGGGGGCCCCTCCCCCTGTATGTATAGGGTTTGGGGGGCAGCTGGCAGTGATGTTTGGTGTTCCCCTTTCCTCCCCCTGTCATGAATAGGGTGTGGGGGTGCACCTGGCAGTGACCTGTGTGGCCTCTGCCCTGCATGTAAAGGGTTTGGGGCAGCTGGAGTGACCTTTTTGGGGGGCCCCTCTCCCCTGCATTATAGGGTGGGGGGAGGGGTGCCTGAGGGGTCCCCCTTCTTAAAGGGTGGGGGCACTGGGGGGCCTTTGGGTTTTCCCCCCCCCTGTTTTAATGTGGGGGTTTGCGGTGGCATGACCTTGTGGGTGTCTCTCGCCCTGTCATGTATAGGGTGTGGGGGTGCAGCTGGCAGTGACCTGTGTGGGTGTCTCTCGCCCTGTCATGTATAGGGTGTGGGGGTGCAGCTGGCAGTGACCTGTGTGGGTGTCTCTCCCCCTGTCATGTATAGGGTGTCGGGGTGCAGCTGGCAGTGACCTGTGTGGCCGCCTCTCGCCCTGTCATGTATAGGGTGTCGGGGAGCAGCTGGCAGTGACCTGTGTGGGTGTCTCTCCCCCTGTCATGTATAGGGTGTCGGGGTGCAGCTGGCAGTGACCTGTGGGGGTGGCCGCCTCTCGCCCTGTCATGTATAGGGTGTGGGGGTGCAGCTGGCAGTGACCTGTGTGGGTGTCTCTCGCCCTGTCATGTATAGGGTGTCGGGGTGCAGCTGGCAGTGACCTGTGTGGGTGGCCGCCTCTCGCCCTGTCATGTATAGGGTGTCGGGGTGCAGCTGGCAGTGACCTGTGTGGGTGTCTCTCCCCCTGTCATGTATAGGGTGTGGGGGTGCAGCTGGCAGTGACCTGTGGGGGTGGCCGCCTCTCCCCCTGTCATGTATAGGGTGTCGGGGTGCAGCTGGCAGTGACCTGTGTGGGTGTCTCTCGCCCTGTCATGTATAGGGTGTCGGGGAGCAGCTGGCAGTGACCTGTGTGGACGGGCCGACTCTACCCCCTGTCATGTATAAGGGTGTCGTGAGCAGCAGGCAGTGACCTGTGTGGGTGCCTCTCGCCCTGTCATGTATAGGGTGTCGGGGAGGAGCTGGCAGTGACCTGTGTGGGTGGCCGCTCCTCGCCCTGTCATGTATAGGGTGTCGGGGAGCAGCTGGCAGTGACCTGTGTGGGTGTCTCTCGCCCTGTCATGTATAGGGTGTCGGGGTGCAGGCTGGCGAGTGACACTGTGTGGGTTTGGTCTCTCGCCCTGTCCCATGAAATAGGGTGTCTTGGGAAGCAGCTGGCAGTGACCTGTGTGGCCGCCTCTCCCCCTGTCATGTATAGGGTGTCGGGGTGCAGCTGGCAGTGACCTGTGTGGGCGGCCGCCTCTCGCCCTGTCATGGATAGGGTGTCGGGGTGCAGGTGGCAGTGACTGTGTGGCCGCCTCTCGCCCTGTCATGTATAGGGTGTCGGGGTGCAGCAGCATGACCAGTGTGGTGTCTCTCGCCCTGTCATGTATAGGGTGTGGGGGAGCAGCTGGCAGTGACCTGTGTGGGTGGCCGCCTCTCGCCCTGTCATGTATAGGGTGTCGGGGTGCAGCTGGCAGTGACCTGTGTGGGTGGCCGCCTCTCGCCCTGTCATGTATAGGGTGTCGGGGTGCAGCTGGCAGTGACCTGTGTGGGTGGCCGCCTCTCGCCCTGTCATGTATAGGGTGTCGGGGTGCAGCTGGCAGTGACCTGTGTGGGCGGCCGCCTCTCCCCCTGTCATGTATAGGGTGTCGGGGTGCAGCTGGCAGTGACCTGTGTGGGTGTCTCTCGCCCTGTCATGTATAGGGTGTCGGGGAGCAGCTGGCAGTGACCTGTGTGGCCGCCTCTCCCCCTGTCATGTATAGGGTGTCGGGGTGCAGCTGGCAGTGACCTGTGTGGGTGGCCGCCTCTCGCCCTGTCATGTATAGGGTGTGGGGGTGCAGCTGGCAGTGACCTGTGTGGGTGTCTCTCGCCCTGTCATGTATAGGGTGTGTGGGTGCAGCTGGCAGTGACCTGTGTGGGTGTCTCTCCCACTGTCATGTATTTGGAGTCGGTGTGCAGCTGGCAGTGACCTAGTGGTGGGGTGTCTCTCCCCCTGTCATGTATAGGGTGACGGGGAGCAGCTGGCATATGGGTGACCTGTTGGGTGCCCCGCTCCTCGGTGTGGTGTGGCCGCTCTCGCCCTGGTCATGAATAGGGCTTTGTCGGGGTGCAGCTGCAGTGACCTGTGTGGTGTCTCTCCCCCTGTCAGTATTGGTGTCGGGGTTGCAGCTGGCAAGTGACCTGTGTGGGGGTCTCTCGCCCTGTCATGTATAGGGTGTCGGGGTGCAGCTGGCAGTGACCTGTGTGGGTGTCTCTCGCCCTGTCATGTATAGGGTGTCGGGGTGCAGCTGGCAGTAGTGTCTGTGTGGGTGTCTCCCCCTGTCATGTTAGGGTGTCGGGGGAGCAGCTGGCCAGTGAACTGTGTGGGTGGCCGCCTCTCGCCCTGTCATGTATAGGTGTCGGGTGCTGCTGGCAGTGACCTGTGGGGGTGGCCGCCTCTCCCCCTGTCATGTATAGGGTGTGGGGGTGCAGCTGGCAGTGACCTGTGGGGGTGGCGGCCTCTGTCATGTATAGGGTGTGGGGGTGCAGCTGGCAGTGACCTGTGGGGGCGGCCGCCTCTCCCCTGTCACTGGCGCCTGCCGCTTGAGATGTCGCCTCTAGTTGCGCCCTCCTCTGTTTCGGGTGGTGACGGCCGCGCAGGGCTCTGTGACGTCAGGGCTGCAGCGCGGTGTTTGCTTCTTTCTACGAGATGTCAGTGATGTGTGCAATGTGCTCGCAGGAGCTGAGTCAGTCACAAAGCAAATATAGTTCTGACCTTGTTGCTGCAAATCAGGAACTGGCGGTGACGTAACCTCGGCCGCAGCTGAAAGCGATGAGGACCCGGCGGGGGGAGCGGCTCGTATTCTGCTCAGAGGATCCGCAGCCGGACACGACCAGACCCATCCCCGGAGCCATGGGGCGTCCTGCTGCCCCCTCTATTGGGGTCTATGGGAGGCTTCAGAAGATGACGGCAAATTACCCAGAATCCAGCGGCTGTCGGGTCTTCTGCTCTGCACTCTGAGGGCCGGGACTGCTGTCCGGCATCGGGTCACACAGACACGGTGAAGCAGGACTCCCCAACTCCAGTCCTCAGGACCCACCAACAGGTCAGGTGTTCAGGATCTCCCACAGAACGCACTGGCAATAATGATATCACCTGCAATGCTGAGGAAGCCAGAAAACATGAGCTGGGGGGGGGGGGGGGAGGACTGGACTTGGGGACCCCTGCCGTAAAGGACCCGCGGCCCCTGAAGAGTCTCTCTGGCTTTCAGAGCTGCAGCTTTTATCGCCAATTATACAGCGAAAATCACAGCAGGAAAAGCGCCTGAAATCTGCGCTAAAATATGCAGTGAGGGAAACCGGCTCCGATCTACACTGACTTCACATCGGAAAGTAGTTTACGTGGATTTTGAGGTCGTTTTTTTTTTCCTCCCTGGTGAATTTACAGACCGAAAACGCGTCGCTTTCATCTCTCTGGGGTTTCAGATGCGGCTCTGACATAGAAGCATTTTTTTTTTAACCTGGCGTCTGGTGGAAGATTGAACCTGTCCTAAGTATTTTGAGTCGTGGGGACTGCAGCGCGGATTTTCTACTGAGGTCTATGGGAAAGGGGTAACAGTTCGGGTTTGAAAATCTGAATCTGCATCAGAAACCAACTGGGCATGCTCGTCGTGTGGACGGGACCCTAAGGGGCTTTCACCACGGGTGGGTTTCTTGGTGCGTTTTTTGTTGTGTTTTTTTTGGATGCGTTTTTTTTTGTGCAGGAAGGCACAACAATTAATGCTGTACATTGTTGCACAAAAAACGCACCGTTTGAAAGCACCCTAAATGGGGTTGTAATGAACTCGTGTGTCCTGCCCCAGCGATCGCCTATAACGCAAAATAATATGATGGACCTTGTATGGAAATGGAGAGACTTCTGTCAAACATCAAATGTAAATACTGTACACACGACTCACACACAGTTCTGGATATTTGGATTTTGGTTGAAATTTCAGGATGAAGAGAACATTTCTGGAATTTGTTTTTTTTAAATGCCCTAAATAAGCCGATCGCTTCCCTTGAGATGCTCACGTCCGACTGTTCAGGGCTTCAGCCGCCGCACAACTCCAGGCACGTTTAAGGGAGATGAGAGGCGCCAAGTGTCACCGGTTACAAGTGCGTGCGAGACGACCCGACGGCACCACGGGCACCGTCTAAAGGAAGAGATCGCCTCGTTTAGTTGATTAAAAAATGTTTTTATGACCCTTTTATGTTCATCCTGAAATATGAAACAAAAGTCAAAGATAACTAACTTTTTGTGATTAGTGAGTGTATATAGTTACATGGTTTGTGAGGCTGAAAAAAGATGGACGTCCATCCAGCTCAGCCTATTGTGCTATATGGTTGATTCCCCCCCACCCCCCAATGACGTAGAAGCCAATTGCCTTCATTTTAGGGGAGAAATTCCTTCCCAACATCAATCTGACAATCAGAATAAATCCCTGGATCAGCGACCCTTCTCCAGAATCCCGGTCACTATAACCTGCAATATTATTATATCTAGAAATGTATCCAGACTCTTCTCCAGAATCCTGGTCACTATAACTTGTTATATTATTATATCTAGAAATGTATCCAGGACCTCTTCTCCCACAATACTGGTCACTATAATTGTCTTATTATGACATCTAGTAATGTATCCAGAACCCTTCTCCAGAATCCTGGTCACTATACCTGTTATATTATTACATCTTGAATGTATCCAGTAACCTTCTCAGAATCCCGGTACTATAACTTGTTATATTATTACATCTAGAAATGTATCCAGACCCTTCACCAGATCACGTGTCACTCATATACTTGTTATATTATTACATCTAGAAATGTATCCAGACCTTCTCCAAGATTCACGGGTCACGTATAACTTGTTATATTATTACAATCTAGAAATGTATCCAGACCTTTCCAGAATCCCGGGTCACTATAACTGTTATATTATTACATCTAGAATGTTATCCAGACCCTTCTCCAGAATCCCGGTCACTTTAACTTGTTATATTACATCAAGTGAAACTGTATCCAGTCCCTTCTCAAGAATCCCGGTCACTAGAACTTGTTCTTTTATTACAATCTAGAAATGTATGCAGACCCTTCTCCAGAATTCCTGTGGTTCACTAGTACTTGTTACATTATTAAATCTAGAAACGTATCCAGACCCTTCTCCAGATCCCGTGGTCACTATAACCTGTTATATTATTACATCTAGAAATGTATCCAGACCCTTCTCCAGAATCCCGGTCACTATAACCTGTTATATTATTACATCTAGAATGTATTCCAGACCCTTCTCCAGAAATCCTCGGCACTTTAACTTGTTATATTATTAATCTAGAATGTAATCCAGGACCCTTCTCCAGAATCCCTAGGGTCACTTAAACATCTGTTTATATTATTACATCTAGAAATGTATCCGACCCTTCTCAGAATCTGGTCACTATTAACTTGTTATATTATTTCAATCTAGAAATGTATCCAGTCCCTTCTCCAGAATCTCCGTCACTATACCTTGTTATATTATTACATCTAGAAATGTATCCAGACCCTTCTCCAAGGAATCCTGTGGTCACTGATAACTTGTCTATATTATTACATCATAGATATGTATCCAGACCCTTCTCAGCAATCCTGGTCAATATAGCTTGTTATATTATTACATCTAGAAATGTTATCCAGACCCTTCTCCAGAATCCACACGGTCACTATAAAATTGTTAATTATTACATCTAGAAATGTATCCAGACCCTTCTCCAGAATCCCGGGTCACTATAACTTTGGCCTCTGCTGGGCCGCTGCCGTCCTGTCGTCTGCTCCGGACCGTGGCCTCTGCTGGGCCGCTGCCGCCCCGTCGTCTGCTCCGGACCGTGGCCTCTGCTGGGCCGCTGCCGTCCTGTCGTCTGCTCCGGACCGCGGCCTCTGCTGGGCCGCTGCCGTCCTGTCGTCTGCTCCGGACCGCGGCCTCTGCTGGGCCGCTGCCGTCCTGTCGTCCTGCTTCCGGACCTGTGGCCTATGCTGAGGCCGCGGCCGTCCTGTCGTCTGCTCCGGACCGCGGCCTCTGCTGGGCCGGGGCCGTCCTGTCGTCTGCTCCGGACCGTGGCCTCTGCTGGGCCGCGGCCGTCCTGTCGTCTGCTCCGGACCGTGGCCTCTGCTCCGGACCGTGGCCTCTGCTCCGGGCCGCGGCCGTCCTGTCGTCTGCTCCGGACCGTGGCCTCTGCTGGGCCGGGGCTGTTTCCTCTGAGATCGTGCGTCGTCTTCCGGCAGCGATTGCTGATGAATGCAGTCTGTGTTCTGCTGTGTAAATCTCCTCACAGGCCCCGTCCTTGTTCGCAGGATTTTCCCCCTCACATACCTGAAGCCCCCCGGGTATTGGCCATAGTCGGCCCTTGTTCTTCTGCAGTCCTCCGGTGGACATGCGCTGCCTGTGTTCAGAGCTCGGGCCCCTCGTATATTCTATAGCAGGTGGCGCAGACATTGCTGTATCACAGTGATCCGCACCACGGAGGCAGGGGCCAGAGGAGAGCGGTCAGAGAGGGCAGTATACAGGGACCGCACCGGGTCATAGAGCACAGTATACAGCGACCGCACCAGGTCATAGAGAGCAGTATACAGGGACTGCACCAGGTCATAGAGCGCAGTATACAGGGACCGCACCAGGTCATAGAGAGCAGTATACAGCGACTACACCAGGTCATAGAGCGCAGTATACAGCGACTACACCAGGTCATAGAGCGCAGTATACAGCGACTACACCAGGTCATAGGGTGAGCGCAGTAGTACAGCGGACCTGCACCAGACATAGGGAGCAGTATACAGCGACTACACCTGGTCATTAGGAGCGCAGTACACAGGACTACACCAGTATTAGCGCCAGTGTTACAGCGACTACACCAGGTCATAGAGCGCAGTATACAGCGACTACACCAGGTCATAGAGCGCAGTATACAGGGACTACACCAGGTCATAGAGAGCAGTATACAGGGACTGCACCGGGTCATAGAGAGCAGTATACAGCGACTACACCGGGTCATAGAGAGCAGTATACAGGGACCGCACCAGGACATAGAGCGCAGTATACAGCGACTACACCAGGTCATAGAGCGCAGTATACAGCGACTACACCAGGTCATAGAGCGCAGTATACAGCGACTACACCAGGTCATAGAGCGCAGTATACAGCGACTACACCAGGTCATAGAGCGCAGTATACAGCGACTACACCAGGTCATAGAGCGCAGTATACAGCGACTACACCAGGTCATAGAGAGCAGTATACAGCGACTGCACCAGGTCATAGAGCGCAGTATACAGGGACCGCACCAGCCCATAGAGCGCAGTATATGGCGACTGCACCAGGTCATAGAGAGCAGTATACAGCGACTACACCAGGTCATAGAGCGCAGTATACAGGGACTGCACCAGGTCATAGAGCGCAGTATACAGGGACTGCACCCCAGGCCCATAGGGCGCTGTATTACAGGGGACATGCACCAGGTCATAGAGAGCAGTATACAGGGACTGCACCAGGTCATAGAGAGCAGTATACAGGGACGTTGACAGGGTCATAGCTGCGCAGTATATGGCGACTTGCACGGGTCATTAGGTAGGCGCAGTATACAGGGACTGCACCAGCCCATAGAGCGCAGTATACAGGGACTGCACCAGCTTATAGAGAGCAGTATACGGCGACTGCACCAGGTCATAGAGCGCAGTATACAGCGACTACACCAGGTCATAGAGAGCAGTATACAGCGACTGCACCAGGTCATAGAGAGTAGTATACAGGGACCGCACCAGCCCATAGAGCGCAGTATAGGGCGACTGCACCAGCACATAGAGAGCAGTATAACAGCGACTACACCAGGTCATAGAGCGCAGTATACAGGGACTGCACCAGGTCATAGAGAGCAGTATACAGGGACTTCACCAGCCCATAGAGCGCAGTATACAGGGACTGCACCAGGTCATAGAGAGCAGTATACAGGGACTGCACCAGGTTCAACGGTGGCTGAGTATTCAGGACTGCACGCAGCGTCCAACGGGCGCAGTATACAGGGACTGCACCAACCCATAGGATGCGCGTATCAGAGGACTGCACCAACACACGATGCGCAGTATACAGGGACTGCACCAGCCCATAGTGCGCAGTATACAGGGACTGCACCAGGCCATAGAGCGCAGTATACAGGGACTGCACCAGCCCATAGAGCGCAGTATACGGGGACTGCACCAGCCCATAGAGCGCAGTATACAGGGACCGCACCAGGTCATAGAGAGCAGTATACAGGGACCGCACCAACCCATAGAGCGCAGTATACAGGGACTGCACCAGCCCATAGAGCAGTATACAGGGGGGGGGGGGGGGAGGTAAAAAACTCACCAGCAACATAGAGGCGCAACCAGTTTACAGGGACTGCACCAGCCCATAGAGCGCAGTATACAGGGACTGCACCAGCCCATAGAGCGCAGTATACAGGGACCGCACCGGGTCATAGAGCACAGTATACAGCGACCGCACCAGGTCATAGAGAGCAGTATACAGAGACTGCACCAGCCCATAGAGAGCAGTATACGGCGACTGCACCAGGTCATAGAGAGCAGGCTCTTCAGGCTCATCCCCTGTTCTGTGTGCCCGCTGGCTATGTTGCCCGCAGTGTTCTTGGAGCCGGTGCCCTCTTTGTTGGGCGTCTCGGTGCCGCCTCCGGATGTTCCTCTGTTCTATGTCGTGCACTCGGCTCATTACCAGGTCGGGGAACCTGTTGGGGGTTATTTTGAGGGCGTCTGCTGTAGGATTGTTGTGCGCGGGGTCACAGAGCTGGAGGCTTGTTTTTGGGCCTCTCCGGTCGGTCCCTTCCTGGCTGCAGTGACATCACCAAAGGAGAACAAAGTGTCGCCGCCTCGTAAAGGGCCCAGGTCGGGTAATCGTCGTCTGCACGCGGGGTAATTGCAGGGCGCGGAGCCTTCCACCCTTGGGCTTGGGTCTTACAAATCAGCAAACCTGTCAGGGCCACTTCCAGCCTCATTGATTTAATAGGAGTCGCCGGCATTGTGGACACCGCTCCCCTTACATCATGGCGGACACGGTGGACGTAGCGCAGTACTGCACCAGATGAGACCAGAGTCTCACAACATAAATCGAGGAAAACCTCTCCGATCCTTAATGGTTTTTGTCTTTTCTGGGCTGAGTAGCACGGCGGTGAGCCATGGCCGGAGGTGTGACCAGCGCTCCCAGCGCGCACCGGGGGGTGACCAGCGCGCACCGCGGGCCCCCCCCCCCCCCCCCCCCCCCCCCCCCCCCCCCCCCCGCCCCCCCCCCCCCCCCTGGGACAGCGCGCACCCGGGCGGGTGACAGCGCGCACCGGGGGTGTGCACCAGCGCGCACGGGGGGTGACCAGCGCGCACCGGGGGGGGTGACCAGCGCGCACCGGGGGGTGACCAGCGCGCACCGGGGGGTGACCAGCGCGCACCGGGGGGTGACCAGCGCGCACCGGGGGGAGACCAGCGGCTTCCAGCGCGCACCCGGGGAGCGACCAGGCACGCACCGGTGGGGCGGGCGACCCATGCGCGGCACGGGGGTGTTGACCAGCGCGCACAGGGGGGTACCAGCGCGCACCGCGGGGGAGTGACCAGCGCGCGCCCGGGTGGGGGTGACCAGCGCTTCCCAGCGCGCACCCAGGGGGGGGGTGACAGCGCTCCCAGCGCGGCACCGAGGGGGGTGACCAGCGCTCCCAGCGCGCACCGGGGTGGGTGACCAGCGCTCACCAGCGCGCAACGGGGGTGTGTGGACCAGCGCTCCAGCGCGCACGTGGGGGCGACCAGCGCTCCCAGCGCACACCGGGGGGTGACCAGCGCACACCGGGGGGTGAACCAGCGCTCCCTGCGCGCACCGGGGGGTGACCAGCGCTCCCAGCGCCGACGGTGGGGTGACCAGCGCACACCGGGGGGGTGTCAGCGTCTCCACATTATGACAGAATATTCCATTTACTTTCTGTTCTCCGCTCGGCGTCTGTTCTTGCAGCTGATCCCAGGGCGTCCTCTATGACCCTCTGTGTGACGGGCCGGCGGTTGCGGCTGATGGTGACAGAGGACGATTGTTGGGACTTGTTTCCATGAACTTTCCGAGTCCAATCTGCTCCGTTTGCTTTCATAGCAACAGTGTCTAAGCTGATGTCAGCACCAGATTCCTGTGGAAGAAGTCATCAGCGCGGGCGACGCATGGGGGCCATCCTCCTCTGCTGGACAGGACATGGGTCCCCGGCTGATTGACACGTGGCTCCGGCCGCACCGGACGGTCTGACGGCCATGGATGTTCTGATTTGAAGTCTCCCAAGCAGCTGTGCACCGCACCATCATGGGGCCGAGGTCTCGGGGCTTCGGAGATTCCATCAGGAGCATCCATCACAGATTCCGTGCTTGCAGTGGTCGGTCTTGCTGTGGGGGGACCCCGCTGCGGGCGGTCTTGCTGTGGGCGGGACCCCGGTGCGGGCGGTCTTGCTGTGGGGAGGACCCCGATGCGGGCGGTCTTGCTGTTTGGGCAGGACCCGATGCGGGCGGTCTTGCTGTGGGGAGGACCCCGGTGCGGGCGGTCGTGCTGTGGGGGGACCCCGGTGCGGTCGGTCTTGCTGTGGGGGGGACCCCGGTGCGGGCGGTCTTGCTGTGGGGGGGACCCCGGTGCGGGCGGTCTTGCTGTGGGGGGGAACCCCGGTGGGGGCGGTCTTGCTGTGGGGGGGACCCCGGTGCGGGCGGTCTTGCTGTGGGGGGGGACCCCGGTGCGGGCGGTCTTGCTGTGGGGGGGACCCCGGTGCGGGCGGTCTTGCTGTGGGGGGACCCCGGTGCGGGCGGTCTTGCTGTGGGTGGACCCCGGTGCGGGCGGGCTTGCTGTGGGGGGACCCCGGTGCGGGCGGTCTTGCTGTGGGGGGACCACTGTGCTCGCAGCGGGCGGTCTTGCTGCTGAAAATTTGTTATTGCCGTGTGCTTTGGCCTCTTGTTCAGTAATTTATCTGTATAGTGGGGCACACGTCGCCATATTTTGGGGAGAAGCCGCTGACTTATTTGAGGGGAAATATAATGAGCAGCGCATGGACCTTAACCTGTGTGACCAGAATACTTCAATCCCAATGTAAATGGGAAGGTTGCCAGTCAGTGTCGGGCAGCAGAGGCTTTGAGGTCCTGGCCCAGTCACTGCTGGTAGCGTCCATAGACCACGGCGCACGAGCTGCGAATCGATTCTAAACCGAATGGATCAGTTTCTAGATGGAACAAAAATGCTCGAGGTCCCTGACGGCAGCGGAGATGGCTCCGGGTGTAGCTGCAGATCTTCGGGTTTATAGTGGTGACACTTTATAGAAGGTAGCGGCGCGCGGCTGCTCCTGTCTGGCTGGAGCACAGGAGGCTTCGCCGAGTCTTCCCCGTCGTCCTTCACAGCCTTTCCCTCGCCGTCCGTCCCGTCTCCTCAATGCTTCATTGTTAGAGACGTGGAGCGAGCGCCGCAGCCACAATGATGTCAGTGTGAAGCCGCCTGGCTGCGCCCCAAAAATCCTCCCACTAAGGTGGCATCAGGGATTATACAACATAGCACCGAAGATGTGATCTCCCACCGGTGTGGTGAGGGGTCGAGCAGTGGGGGAGCTGAGGGACACTCATAGGCTCTGTAATAGTGAGTCAGGGGCCCGGGCGGCGGGCTCGGTGAGGAGCGGCCCTCCGGGGCCCGGGCGTCGGGCTCGGTGAGGAGCGGCCCTCGGGGGCCCAGGCGTTCTAGCTGGTGCCGCAGCACATTAGCTGCTGATCTGAGGGTCCGTCACTTTATAGCAGTTCTATCTTTCTGTACTCTGGAAGGTGACCTGGTTCTTGACTGAATCGTGCCTAATCAGATGGAAGCGCGCAGCGCGGCCGCTGTCCTGGGTGAGGTTGTGGCCCTTGGCTTCCTATGGCCGCTGTCCTGGGTGAGCTTGTGGTCCTTGGCTTCCTATGGCCGCTGTCCTGGGTGAGCTTGTGGCCCTAGGCTTCCATGCCGCTGTCCCCGGGGGAGCTTGTGGCCCTTGGCTTCCTATGGCCGCTGTCCTGGGTGAGCTTGTGGCCCTTGGCTTCCTATGGCCGCTGTCCTGGGTGAGCTTGTGGCCCTTGGCTTCCTATGGCCGCTGTCCTTGCTGAAGTTGTGGCTTCCTATGGCCGCTGTCCTGGCTGAAGTTGTGGCTTCCTATGGCCGCTGTCCTGGGTGAGGTTGTGGCCCTTGGCTTCCTATGGCCGCTGTCCTGGCTGAGGTTGTGGCCCTTGGTTTCCTATGGCCGCTGTCCTGGGTGAGCTTGTGGCCCTTGGTTTCCTATGGCCGCTGTCCTGGCTGAGGTTGTGGCCCTTGGTTTCCTATGGCCGCTGTCCTGGGTGAGCTTGTGGCCCTTGGTTTCCTATGGCCGCTGTCCTGGGTGAGCTTGTGGCCCCTGGCTTCCTATGGCCGCTGTCCTGGCTGAGCGTGTGGCCCCTGGCTTCCTATGGGGCCCCTGCCTGGGTGAGCTTGTGGCCCTTGGGTTCCTCTGGCCGCTGTCCTGGGTGAGGTTGTGGCCCTTGGATTCCTATGGCCCCTGTCCTGTGTGAGCTTGTGGCCCTTGGTTTCCTATGGCCCCTGTCCTGTGTGAGCTTGTGGCCCTTGGTTTCCTATGGCCGCTGTCCTGGGTGAGCTTGTGGCCCTTGGTTTTCTATGGCCGCTGTCCTGGGTGAGCTTGTGGCCCTTGGTTTTCTATGGCCGTTGTCCTGGGTGAGCTTGTGGCCCTTGGTTTCCTATGGCCGCTGTCCTGGGTGAGGTTGTGGCCCTTGGTTTCCTATGGCCGCTGTCCTGGGTGAGGTTGTGGCCCTATGTTTCCTATGGCCGCTGTCCTGGGTGAGGTTGTGGCCCTTGGTTTCCTATGCCCGCTGTCCTGGGTGAGCTTGTGGCCCTTGGCTTCCTATGGCCGCTGTCCTGGGTGTGGTTGTTGCTCCCTATGGCCGTTGTCCTGGGTGAGGTTGTTGCTCCCTATGGCCGTTGTCCTGGGTGAGGTTGTTGCTCCCTATGGCCGTTGTCCTGGGTGAGGTTGTTGCTGCCTATGGCCGATGTCCTGGGTGAGGTTGTGTCCCTTGGTTTCCTATGGCCGCTGTCTTGGATGAGCTTGTGGCCCTTGGTTTCCTATGGCCGCTGTGCTGGGTGAGCTTGTGGCCCTTGGCTTCCTATGGCCGCTGTCCTGGGTGAGCTTGTGGCCCTTGGTTTCCTATGGCCGCTGTCTTCGGTGAGGTTGTGGCCCTTGGCTTCCTATGGCCGCTGTCCTGGGTGAGGTTGTGGCCCTTGGCTTCCTATGGCCGTTGTCCTGGGTGAGGTTGTGGCTTCCTATGGCCGCTGTCCTGGGTGAGGTTGTGGCTTCCTATGGCCGCTGTCCTGGGTGAGGTTGTGGCTTCCTATGGCCGCTGTCCTGGGCGAGGTTGTGGCTTCCTATGGCCGCTGTCCTGGGTGAGGTTGTGGCCCTTGGCTTCCTATGGCCGCTGTCCTGGGTGAGCTTGGTCCTTGGTTTCCTATGGCCGCTTTTCCTGGGTGACTTGTGGCCCCTGGCTTCCTACGGCCGCGGTCCTGGCTGAGCTTGTGGCCCCTGGCTTCCTATGGCCGTTGTCCTGGGCGAGGTTGTGGCTTCCTATGGCCTCTGTCCTGGGTGAGGTTGTGGCCCTTGGATTCCTATGGCCGCTGTCCTGGGTGAGCTTGTGGCCCTTGGTTTCCTATGGCCCTTGGTTTCCTATGGCCGCTGTCCTGGGTGAGTTTGTGGCCCTAGGTTTCCTATGGCCGCTGTCCTGGTGAGCTATGGCCCTTGGTTTTTCCCATGGCCGCTGTCCTGGGTGAGCTTGTGGCCCTTGGTTTCCTATGGCCGCTGTCCTGGGTTTAGCTTGTGGCCCTTGGTTTTCCTATGGCCGCTGTCCTGGGTGAGGTTGTGGCCCTATGTTTCCTATGGCCGTTGTCCTGGGTGAGGTTGTTTGGGCCCCTTTGGGTGTCCTATGACCGCTGTCCTGGGTGAGTTTGTGGCCCGCGGTTTGGTATGGCCGCTCGCTGTCCTGGGTGAGCTTGTGGCCCTTGGTTTCCTATGGCCGCTGTCCTGGGTGAGGTTGTGGCCCTTTCCTATGGCCGCTGTCCTGGGTGAGCTTGTGGCCCTATGTTTCCTATGGCCGCTGTCCTGGGTGAGGTTGTGTCCCTTGGTTTCCTATGGCCGCTGTCTTGGATGAGCTTGTGGCCCTTGGTTTCCTATGGCCACTGTCCTGGGTGAGCTTGTGGCCCTTGGCTTCCTATGGCCGCTGTCCTGGGTGAGCTTGTGGCCCTTGGTTTCCTATGGCCGCTGTCCTGGCTGAGCTTGTGGCCCTTGGTTTCCTATGGCCTCTGTCATGGTTGAGGTTGTGGCCCTTGGTTTCCTATGGCCACTGTCCTGGGTGAGTTTGTGGCCCTTGGCTTCCTATGGCCGCTGTCCTGGCTGAGCTTGTGGCCCTTGGTTTTCTATGGCCGTTGTCCTGGGTGAGGTTGTGGCTTCCTATGGCCGCTGTCCTGGCTGAGGTTGTGGCCCTTTGGGTTTTTCCTATGGCCGCTGTCCGGGGTAGTTGGGGCCCTTTGGGTTTCCTAGGGCCGCTTCCGGGGTGAGCTTGGGGCCCTTTGGGGTTTCCAGGCCGCTTCCTGGGTTTTGTTGGCCCCTTTGGGTTTTTTTGGGCCTTGTCCTGGTGAGTTTGGGGCCCTTTGGTTTTTTCTAGGCCCCGGTCCGGGGTGAGGTTGGGGTTTATGGCCGTGTCCTGGTGAGTTGGGGCCCTTGGGGTTTTCTAGGGCCGTTTGTCCTGGGTGAGTTTGGGGCCCTTGGTTTCCATGCCGCTGTCCTGGGTGAGTTTTTGGCCCGGTTTTCCTAGGGCCGCTGTCCGGGTGGGGTGGGGCCCCTTTGGTTTTTCTATGGCCTTTCCGGGTGAGTTGTGGCCCTTGGTTTTTCTATGGCCGTTGTCCGGGGTGAGTTGGGCCTTGGTTTTCTAGGGCCCTGCCTGGGTGAGCTTGGGGCCCTTTGTTTTCTATGGCCGTGCCGGGTGAGTTGGGGGCCCGGGTTTTTCATGGCCTTTCCTGGGTGAGTTGGGCCCTTGTTTCCCTTTGGGGCCGCTGTCCTGGGTGATTGGGCCCTTGGTTTTCTATGCCGTGTCCGGGGTGATTTTGGGGGCCCTTGGTTTCCAGGGCCTTGCCCTGGTGAGTTTTGTCCCTTGGTTCCCTAGGCCGCTGTCCTGGGTGATTTTGTGGTTTTTCCTAGGCCGCTGTCCTGGGGATTTGGGGGTTTTCCTATGGCCGTGTCCGGTGGGGTTGGGGCCCTTTGGGTTTCCCTTTGGGCCGCTGCCCTGGTGATTTGTGGCCCTTGGTTTCTAGGGCCGCTGTCCGGGGCGGGGTTTTTGGTTTCCTATGGCCGTGTCCTGGGTGAGTTGTGGCCCTTGGTTTCCTATGGCCGCTGTCCTGGGTGAGGTAGTGGCATCCTAGGGCCGCGTCTGGGTGAGGTTTTTGGCTTCCTAGGGCCCCTGTCTGTGGGTTGGGGCCCGGGTTTCCTATGGCCGTTGTCCTGGGGGGGTTTTGTGGCTTCCCTATGGCCCTGTCCGGGGTGAGGTGGGCTTCCATGCCCTTTGTCCGGGGTGGGGGTTGTGGCTTCCTATGGCCGCTGTCCTGGGTGAGGTTGTGGCCCCAAAGCCGTTTTTTTTGAAGTTTTTTTTTTTATTTTTTTTTTTTTATTTTTTTTTTTTTTTTTTATGGGTTTTTTTGGGGGGGGGTTGGGGCCCCTCCCTATGGCCGTTCCCCTGGGGAGGTTGTGGCCCTTGGTTTTCCTATGGCCGTTGTCCGGGGAGGTTTGTGGCCCCCCCCCCCCTTTGGGGGGGTTTTCCTATGGCCGTGTCCGGGGGGGTTGTGGCTTCCTATGGCCGCTGTCCTGGGGGGGGGGGGGGGGGGTGGGGATTTTTGGGGCCCCCCTAGGGCCCCGGCCTGGGCGAGGTTGGGGGCTTCCTATGGCCGCTGTCCTGGGTGAGGTTGTGGCTTCATAAGGCCGATGTCCTGGGTGAGGTTGTGGCTTTCCTATGGCCGCTGTCCTGGGTGAGGTTGTGGCTTCCTATGGCCGCTGTCCTGGGCGAGGTTGTGGCTTCCTAGGCCCTGTCCTTG
>JAODAL010056017.1:0-23561 GCA_025379985.1 Phyllomedusa bahiana | reverse complement strand
GTGTTGACATTGCATGGTTCTGTATCTATGATCAAAAAGAACCCCCCAGATCTTTCTAACAACGTTCTCCAAGTTTTTCTCCCCCTAAGACAATGATCCCCTGCAGATTAAATTTTCCCTAATGCAAACCAACTTTTACCCACTTTGAACCTCATTTCCCGGGGAAATAACCAAGCACTCAATTTTTCCCAGGTTTGGCTTGCAATTTAGAGCATCTTCCCATTGATTGGGGAAAATAAAGAAGGAACCCAGCGCAAACCTGGGTTAGGTAAAAAAAGCGTTCGGAAAAAATGATAAAAGTACAAAAAAAATCGCATCTGGCCAACTGTTCGGGGCCGAAGCCCTTTAATCATGGCACAGTAAAAATGAAACAAACATTAAAACCCCCAAACCCCCCTTCCCAATATACACATCACTATGGACACACAAAAAAATCTTTTAAAAAAAACAAGCAAACAATGCAAAAAAACAATGAAAACGATATACAAATACTTTGCAATTTTATTGACTGATAAGATCATTCTTTTATTTGAGCCTTAAATGGTGCCCAGTTTTAAAAAATCCCCAGCCTTCTCGTGTAACAATTTCTTCCTAAAATCCCCCGCCCCTCATAGGTTTATTTACCCTTTTCTTCCCAAAAAAATACCTTTACCCCCTGCTGAACTTCGTAAAAGTGTTTTGAACCAGGAGACCAAACTTTAAAGGGTTTTTTTGGCACCCGACATAGTTGCGAAGCGATTTTAAAGGGGCACGATTACAGTCATTTTGTTGCAACATGCCTTTACATGAAATCAAAATTTTACCCACCCGTTTTAAATTCAATGATGACTCACTTATACTTAGGTTTGCGATATAGAATAAAACTCTTTTTTTATCGGGCATGGGTTTCAGGTGATGCCTTTTGAATACGATTTATACATACAATTCGTATCAGCCAAAAATTTACTGGCCTTTCTCAGAAAAAAACGCACTCGGGGATAACATTGTTTCAAAATGCGTCCCGTTAAACAAAGCGAATGTCTTTAATGATTATTTTGTTTTTCTGTTATCAAAAACCCCAATTAAAGGAAGATTTTCCCAAATTAAAAAACAAATTTTTATCAAACTGGGGGCTGAACGTAGTCATGAAGGGACTTCCTTTCTATCACATTCTTAAATTTTTTTTTCTCTGGGAAACGGTCTCTGAACATTGCAAATTTTATGACTAGTCTTTTTCAAAACCCCTTTAGGATACCACGTTGGCTTTAACTTTCATTCTCTCCTTTATATTCTGGGAACGATTCTGGTATAGAGCGGGTTTCCTAATTATGATGAGCATTATTGTTTTTCGGTCGATAGTCATATCGTCAAATTTTCAAGACGATTTCCGATAGTCGATAATAACGATAATATTACGGGGATGACCATTAAAGTCCAGGGGGAGAAAAACACCTTCATTTTACACCAAAAAAGAGCTGGAACTGGGAATTAAAATCCACAAAATCAAATGGATACATGCTACTCTAGGCACCCATTAGGGTTTAAAACCACAGAAAAAAGTCACAGCCATTCATACCGGTTTTGTACCCCGCATACCCAAACCGCATGACCCACAAATTAAAAAGTCCAAAGGGAGATTTTTTGAAACACCCTTTTTGTTGAAAGGACATTGATAACAGCCTGTACCGCAGCTGACCCCCAAACCTGCATGACCCCCAATTAAAAAGGCCGGAAAATGGAGTTTTCAACCACCATTCATTTAATGGACATTGATAGACCCCTTCCGGACGCATATGATCATAAAATTGTTGACCCCCAGATTAAGAATGCCGGAAACTGGAGTCTTTGAACCCCTTTTAGTTTTAATGGGCATTTTACTTACTGTCCTTACCGCAGCAGACCTCAAACCCCCTTTGACCAAAAGTTAAAAAATGCCGGGGAAAAAGGAGTCTTTGAACCACCATTTTTAGTTGAAACTGGACATTGACTATACCTGTCCTGGACCGCAATATGACCATTAAACCTGTCTGACCCACAGATTAAAAAGTGCCTTAAAATGGAGTCTTTCAACCACCATTTTAGTTGAACTGGACATTGACTATATCTGTCCTGGGCCACAGCATGAGCCCCAAACCTGCATGATCCACAGATTTAAAATGTGCCGGAAAAAGGAGTCTTTCAACCACCATTTTAGGTGTACTGGACATTGACTATACCTGTCCTGGGTAACCTACATCTGTATAAGTCTTCCTGAACCTCCCTTGTACAATTCAGAGGAATATTTGTATCAGCTATTTTGTGCATGCCAGCTTTTTAGTAGTTTAGTTCTAGAAAACACATTTTTAAAATAGGATGGAATCCCACCACATCTTTGTTTCTCTTTTTTTTTTAAATGTATTAGATGGGTTGTCTCACTACAGGGATTGCTAGCTATGTTAAAGATCTTGCAAAAACAAGTCATTTTGGAATATGTGTCCATTAACAGTGTCCTACCTATTCCTGTTACTGACAGCACCATCACCCTTGAGCCACTCTTGACAATTGTGAAGAACAAATGTCTGTTAGAAACCACATTTTTTACAATAGGACCTGTAGTATAGCTGTATTTCACAGCAAAATGCCCCCAAAAATTCAAAACATGACCTTTGAGCAACTCTTGACAATTGTGAAGAACAAATGTGTTAGAAACCACATTTTTTTTATACTAGGACCTGCAGTATTGCTGCATTTCAAAGCAGCATGACCCAAAAAATTATAAAAATGACTTCTCAGTCACTGTTAAAAATTGTGAGGGAGAAATGCCACTTAGAAGCCACATTTCTGTTCCAAAGGACCATGATTATAGCTGTATCTCACAGCACCATAACCCCAAAAAATTATAAAAATGACTTCTCAGCCACTGGTAAAAATTGTGATCGAGAAATGCAACTTAAAAGCCACATTTCTGTTCCAAAGGTCTGCTCAGATATGACGCTGGCTGCTGGGCAAGACAACACCTCTATGGCGTGGCGATCGAGTTCAGGCCATTCATCCATTTTGGATACGCAGAAGTCAATTGGGTCCGGAACACATCCAAAAACATCGGTGTTCAGACGCAGATAGTCGTGCACCATGATCTTAAGCTGGTCTCTGTGTGTTGTATGTGTGCCCTGCATTACATGCGTTGGTGAGGTGGTAAATAAAGATTGCCAGATGTCACCCGTTAAGCTTCTGCCACATTGCCTGCTGCTGCTGTTACGGCTACTTGACACTCTACTGCTGTCAGGTCGCTGACATTGTTCCACCGTGACATTTGAAGAACGTGAAGCAGACGCAACAGATGTCTCCAGTTGATCAATCAGCAAGGTCTCCATTTCCTGCATTTTACTCTCTATTTGGGTGGGTGGAAGGAAAGTGTTGAGTTTTGTTTTGTACCGGGGATCCAGGAGGGTGGCCACCCAGTAACTGTTGTTCATTTTGATGGCCTTAATGCGAGGATCATGTTGGAGGAAATGGAGCATCCAAGCACTCATGTGAGAGATGGAGCCTTGATTTCCCAAGCCTCTGGGTTGAGGGGCACTAGCAAGCTGATCTTCCTCATCTTCCTCCTCCGCCTCAAATTCACGCCAACCTCTTTCCAAAGCAGGGACGTCGGTAACGTCGGTGTCCAGGAATACCTCCTCCTCATCCTCCGCTTCCTCCGGCACAGCTTCAACACAGCTCTGACTTGCCTCAGATGATGCACCCTGAGAGCTGAGGCGCCGCCTTGCACTAGCCCTGGACCCCGAACCACTGCCTAATGAAGACTGATAAAATTGAGAAACTGTCGGGCCTTGTGGATTCGACGGAGAGAAAGGCTCCGTGTCCGCATCTGTGTCCGTCTCCTCCTCCATCGCTGGTGGGACCTGATGTTTCAGCGTGTCCAACGATCGCTCCAGAACTAAGATCACCACAATGCTCATGCTGACAAGGGCATTGTCTGCACTGACCATTTTGGTGGCTTCTTCAAAACTGGCACGGATGGTGCAGAGCTCTTTCACCTGCCTTCATACCCCGAGGTCCGCACCGCTGCTTGTCAGGCCATGTGTCACTTCGTACTGCGTAATGGCATTGCACTGCTGCCACAATCGCTGGAGCATATGGAGGGTGGAATTCCAGCGTGTTGTCACGTCAACAATGAGAGGGTTTATGGGGAGGCCGAGCTGACGCTGCAATGCAGCCAGGCGGGACGAAGCAGGGTGCGAACGGCGGAAGTGCGAATCAGACTCGAGTTCCTCATCATGCAGTCCAGACCCGGGTAGCGCTTTAAAATTTCTGGACGACAAGGTTCATGATATGTTCCAGGCAAGGGATGTGCTCCAGCCTACCGATCTTAATGGCGGCCAGCAGATTTAGACCGTTATCGCACACCACCTTGCTTGGCACAAGGTTCTTATCACCCAGCCAGCGCTCGGTCTCGTTGCGGAAAGAAGTCCACAGCTCCTGACCTGTGTGTGGACGGTCTCCAAGACAGATTAATTTCAACACGGCCGGGTTTCTCTGGGCACGTGATGCCACCAGAGGACCTTGGGGGAAAGAACCTTGCACCATCCCTGCGGTTTTGAAGAGCGTGCCCCGAGCCTGAGAGCGACCGTCACCACCAGAGACATCGACCCAGCTCACCAAGTGAGCTGTCACAGAGATATAGCGGCCTTGGCTGTGCTTAATAGTCCATGTGTCGGTGGTCAGATGGACTTTTCCAGACACGGATGCAGACAACGGGCTTGAAATTTTAGATGACACGTGGCTGGCCAGGGCAGGGACGGCTTTTCTGGCAAAGAAATGCCTGCTCAGCATCTGGTATTGGGGGCAGGCAAGGGCCATGACGTGGCAGAACCCATCTGTGTCCAGCACACGGAAAGCAACATTTCCAAGACCAAAATCCTGGCAATGCCGACATTCAGGCTTTTGGCTTTGGGATGGTTTGGGTTAAAGTGTTTCATCTGCTTCCAAACCTGGAGACAGAAGGCTGGCTGCTAGACTGGCCACTGTACAGCGTGCAGGTCGTCAAACTGGTGGAAGAAGAATGGGTAGGATGGGTCTCTGGTGGTGCTGGTGGTACTCGGGCGACGGTGGAGGCTGAAGCGGAGGCTGATCCCTGATCATGACTCTGAGAGACATGGGCAGCTGAGGAACGCTTGATGGTGGCGAAGGAGGAGGAGGCGGAGACAGAGGGTATGACAGTGGATGGAAGCCCAGCATCATTGTGGCCTTTTTTGGACAAGTTTTGCCTCCATTTCAACTCATGCATTCGCTGCATGTGACTAGACATGTTCGTGGTGGTTAAACACCTAAGATTCTTGCCTCTACTGATGCGTTTATGGCAAAGGCGGCATATGACATCGCTGGGTGAATCAGAGGTTTGCTCGAAAAAGGTTGTCCTGCCTTGCGGGAAAGAGGTTTTCCCACGTCAACTGATTCACCCCCTCCCACATCGTCTCTAGCCTCCTCATCCAGTGATGAAGTGCTCGCAAGCAAATTCTGAAATGCTGAAAAGACCACGTTGGATCTACAATGTCGTCATCATCATCATCAACACAGGTGACTTGGTCGTCCTGACATTCTGCATCCAGGAGCTGCAGGCTACAAGCAAGAGGCACTGTAAGGTGTTGCCGACCGCCCGGGATTTTTGCCGATTGACCAGCTTCCTTTTCTTGCTCTGATGGCATCAGTAACTGGGCGTCAGAGCAGACAAAATCATCCTCTTTGGCCTCTTGATCTTTGGAAATGCCTTCTGACCCCGACAGCACTTTGTCATCAAGGAGGTCTTCAGAAAATGGATTATCCACAGTGGTGGGTACATGAGTTGACATTTGGGCTGCCTTCGCTTCATGTTGGACGGATGCTGATGATGCTGATGACGACATTTGTGGCCATGACTGGGAGGACGAGGTGGTAAGACTGCTGGATGCAGGTTGCATTAACCACTGAAGAGCAGATTGGCGACGCTGTTCGTTACTGAGATTCACAGGGCCCTAAACCAGCGACTACAGGCCTGACGGTCCTGCAACCGACGATCCGCTGGCATGCGTGTTGTCGCCAGCACTGGAAAGAGCACCTTCTCTCGTACCTCTACCACCATGTCCTACACCCCTCTTTGTTCGCTTACCACCTGCATTTCACTCCATGTTCAGAAAGATAAAAATTTAAGAAAGTATGGAAGAGTTTTTGACAGTCTCTTATTAAAAGACGGCAAATCACAGGTATTCTTAAATCCTTCTAATTTCCTACAGCCAACTAGGATTAGAAACTGAAATGTTTCTTTCGAATACCTGTGAAATGCGGTCTGGTGGACGAACCGTAAGACAAAATCAACAGTGTTCTTCCTTCAGTCCCAGGGATTTACAACTGCCTAGTAGGACTAGGAATTGATAGTTTTCAACAAACTATCATACAAGTGCGCTATCTGCGCAATAAAACTATTCAAAAGTTACACGGATGAGAAATTGTGTTTTTTGCAGCAATGACAAACGAGAACAGTTGCTAGAAAATCAGAATTGTCGTACAACGTGGCTATTTGAAAAAAACTAGGGCCGCACCACGTGCAATACAGCTATTTAAAAGTTATACGGATAACAAACGGTCGTTTTTGCACCAATGAAATACACCAACAGTAATTACAAGATTTCTGTATTCAAATTTAAGTACAAGGTGGCTCTATGAACAAAACTGGGCCACACCAAAGTAAAAAAAAACACGTATTTGAAATGTATAAGGATAATAAAAGGTGGGTTTTGCACCTATGAAATACACCTGCAGTGACTAGAAAAGTTCTGTATCCTATTGTAAGTTTGTACAAAGTGGGTCTTTGAACAAAACTGGGCTGCGCCAAAGTGAAAAACACGTAATTAAATTGTGTACTGATAATAATAGGTGGTTTTTGCACCTATGAAATACACCTGCGGTGACTAGAAAAATTCTGTATCCTATTGTAAGTCTTTGAACAAACCTGAGTTACGCCAAAGTGAAAAACACGTAATTAAATTGTGTACTGATAATAGGTGGTTTTTACACCTATGAAATACAACATTAATTACTAGCAAATTTCTGTATGGTAATATCAGTACAAGATGGGTCTTTATCAAAAATGGCCTGCGCCAAAGTGAACAAAACCTAATTAAATTGTGTACGGATAATAAAAGGTGGTTTTTGCACCTATGAAATACACCTGCGGTGACTAGAA
Organism: Phyllomedusa bahiana; assembly: GCA_025379985.1. Taxonomy (NCBI): domain Eukaryota; kingdom Metazoa; phylum Chordata; class Amphibia; order Anura; family Hylidae; genus Phyllomedusa; species Phyllomedusa bahiana. The sequence continues at coordinate 16,381 of JAODAL010056017.1, read as the reverse complement.
AGGTTCCTATTGTATATCCTATTGTACATCCTATTGTAAGTACAAAGTGGGTCTTTAAACAAAACTGAGCTGCGCCAAAGTGAAAAACACGTAATTAAATTGTGTACTGATAATAATAGGTGGTTTTTGCACCTATGAAATACAAAACCAATTACTAGCAAATTTCTGTATGGTAATATCCTTACAAGATGGGTCTTTTAACAAAAATGGCCTGCGCCAAAGTGAACAAAACCTAATTAAACTGTATACGGATAATAAAACCTGTTTTTTACACCTATGAAATACACCTGCGATGACTAGAAAAGTTCTGTATCCTATTGTAAGTACAAAGTGGGTCTTTGAACAAAACTGGGCTGCGCCAAAGTGAAAAACACGTAACTAAATTGTGTACTGATGATAATAGGTGGTTTTTGCACCTATGAAATACAACACCAATTACTAGCAAATTTCTGTATGGTAATATAAGTACAAGATGGGTCTTTCAACAAAACTGGGCTGCGCCAAAGTGAAAAACACGTAATTAAATTGTGTACTGATAATAATAGGTGGTTTTTGCACCTATGAAATACACCTGCGGTGACTAGAAAAGTTCTGTATCCTATTGTAAGTACAAAGTGGGTCTTTAAACAAAACTGAGCTGCGCCAAAGTGAAAAACACGTAATTAAATTGTGTACTGATAATAATAGCTGGTTTTTGCACCTATGAAATACAACACCAATTACTAGCAAATTTCTGTATGGTAATATCCGAACAAGATGGGTCTTTTAACAAAAATGGCCTGCGCCAAAGTGAACAAAACCAAATTAAACTGTGTACGGATAATAAAACATGTTTTTTGCACCTATAAATACACCTGCGGTGACTAGAAAAGTTCTGTATACTATTGTAAGTACAAAGTGGGTCTTTGAACAAAACTGAGCTGCGCCAAAGTGAAAAAGAAAACATATTTAAATTGTGTACAGATAATAAAAGGTGAGTTTTGCACCTATCAAATACACCTGCAGTTACTAGAAAAGATCTGTATCCTAATATAAGTACAGGCTGCACAAAATACAAGCTAATATTTCACCAAAAACTGGCCAAAAACTGTTAATAAAAAGCCATTTCAATGCAGCGTCAAAGCAGAGTCTGGGCTGCACAATATCCACTCTCCTTTCAAAAGCCTGCCAGCCTGTCTGTCCTGATGTGCCCCCCCCCCCCCCCCCTCCCACATCAGGAGCAGGCCGTACTACCTGATGTGGGGGAAAAATGGACAAGAAGAGGTTAAAAGGTATCTCTCCTCCCAGGCAGACATAAAAATGTTCACCAGGGACGGAGAGAACCTAGTGTCCATGGACGCACCGCATCACTGTAAAAATAAATTACCATCATAACAGAAATAGTTATGGTGTAACAAAGAATCAATACACACCAAAATGAACTGTATTAAATCCGTTGAAAAAGAACTGAAATGAAGAAAATGGGATCTGAGAACATCTATGGCTAGATGATGAGGTATTGAGGGATATAGAGAAATTACATCACAAGATACCCAGGACCAATTAGAATTCCACTCTACGTCTGTTAGCATAGTACTCAAACTTTTTGTGTCTTTAATATATCCTGGCAAAGAAATAACCAATGGTTGTAGAATGGAATCTATCCACGAACCTAATGGTTCACCTAAAAACCCAATACCAGCTACAATGGGTCTTAGGGGCGAGGGAAAAATCTCTTTATGGACTGTAGGAAATGAATGGAAAATGGGAATTATAGGAAATTTAACAAATAACTATACTGCAAAAACAGAATTAATTACTTCTATTATAATCCCTTGATCTAGTATAGATCTCAATATTTTTTGGAATTCATTTGTAGGGTAATAACTCAAAGGTGCATAGGTTGTTGTATCATCTAGAATCATTTTATTTAGTTTCCGATATAAACCTGCATTTAAAAGTACCACTGCACCTCCCTTATCGGCAGGTCTGACCAATTATTCAGTATTATCCTGAAGCTCAAAAATGGCTTTCTGTTCATTTCTCGTAAGGTTGCACCTAGTCTGTTGTTGTGTAACTTCTCTATGTAATTCCATTAAATCTTGTTCTACACAATCTTGAAATAAGTCCATACCCCTAGGTCTGGATTGAAAAGGATAAAAATCCCTATTTTTAACTACGAGATCTGGACATCGCATTACAGTACCCGTATCGTTCTCTCCCTCCAAAGATCTCAAATAAGTTAAACATACATTTTCTGCAAAAGAAATGAAATAAGTGCAATTCAAATTAGAGGACTCATTTTCATTTATTTGCACGGTTTCTGCCATATTTATCTGTGCAAAATGATTTTTAAGAGTAAGAGTCCTTGCAAAAAAGTTAACGTCCAGTATGGTTTTATAGAGGTCAAAATTGTTAGTGGGTAGGAAGTTCAAGCCTTTGGATAATACGGATAATTGAGTCTCTGAGATAATATAACTGGATAAATTCACCACAGGGTGATCTAATATCTGTAACGCCGTATCTTTGTTGGTCGTCTTGCTCTTATGTTTCCTTCCGCCGCACTGCCTGCGTTTTTTGACGGACCAGGGGTAACATTGGATTTAGATTTCTGTTTATTTCTGTGGTCCACTCCTGGTGGATCTGCAGAAGAAACATCTGAGGCTTCATCAGAAGTATTATAAATTCTTAAATCTCCTGAACTGTCAAGATCCGGGAATGACACTTTATGAGTATCAAGGGGAGACTGACCATATTGTGAAGGTGACTTCAAGATAGATTTAAGTCCCTTATTATAGGAAGTCCAGTTGTAAACTTTATCTCTGTCATAGTCATTGGTATCACGGGCAAATTTATGGGTTTTATATGCCAAAATATTATCCTCTAGTTTTTTCATATTTTGTAAAAAATTTTCATACAATTCTTTATACAAAGACGATGATTCCTTATGTTGTAACAGAACTTTTAATTCAGTGATCTCCGAGTTAATAGTAGATCTGATCTCATTTTCGTGTTCGATCAATAATCTCATCAGTTTAAATGAACATTCACTCAAAATAGAGTTCCATTGATCCATAAATCTTTTGTCCGTCATATTTGTGGGGAATTTCCTTAAGTGCAAGCCCCTGGGACTCATGCTCTGCTCCACATAGGATTCTAAGGGGGTTTGATCCCACCACAACCTCAATTCTTTAGACATTAAACGTTCCAGTTTTTTCATTTCTGTTTTAAGTTCTTCATTATTTTCATTATTGTGTGAATGTTCAGTTCTCAAAAAAATACGTGCAGCCCTCTGTTGTCTCGCAGGCAAGGCAGTGATAGTTAGAGATGGGCGAATTTCTCAAAAATTCGGTTCGGTCACTTTGCCGAATTTCCCGACAAAATTTGTTTCGGTCCGAATTACTTCGGCACGAATCGCGTTAAAAAACAGCTATTTCTAGGCTGCACATAGCCTGCAGGGTGCTGTAGAACGTTGTGCCATGCTTAAATATGCAGAGGGAGCTTGGTTTGGTCTTCATACAATGTTGTGTTTTAGTATGACACGCAGATGACTAAAAAACTCAAGTGGGAATGTAGCCTGATAAAGTCATGCCAGCGAAAGCTGGAAAAAAACAAGCTGAGAGCTCAGGTGGCAACATCAGTGACAGAGTGTGGAGGTGATGGCAGCAGCCACAGCAGCATGAGGTCAGACAGTGGCACAATGACATTCCGGAGGTGGCAAAACAGTAAAAGGCCACAGAGTGGCACAATGACACAGTGTGGTGGGCACGAAGCAGCCACAGCAGCAGTATGAGGATAGGCAGTGACACAATGACATTCTGGAGGTAGCAAAAGACTAGTAGGCCACAGAGTGGCACAATGACACAGTGTGGAGGTCTCGACAGCAGCAGCAGGAGGGCAGGCAGTGGCACAATGACATTCTGGAGGTGGCAAAAGACTAGTAGGCACAGAGTGGCACAATGACAGCAGATGACAGCAGCAGGAGCAGCATGAGGTCAGAGAGTGGCACAATGACATTCTGGAGGTGGCAAAAACTGGAGTAGGCCACAGAGTGGCACAATGACACAGTGTGGAGGGCACGACAGCAGCAGCATGAGGTCAGAGAGTGGCACAATGACATTCTGGAGGTGGCAAAACAGTAGTAGGCCACAGAGTGGCACAACGACACAGTGTGGAGGGCACGACAGCAGCCACAGCAGCAGCATGAGGTCAGACAGTGGCACAATGACAGAGTGTGTAGGTCACGGCAGCAGCCACAGCAGCATGAGGCCAGACAGTGGCACAATGACATTCTGGAGGTGGAAAAACAGTAGTAGGCCACAGAGTGGCACAATGACAGAGAGTGGAGGGGACGGTGGCAGCCACAGCAGCAGCATGAGGTCAGACAGTGGCACAATGACATTCTGGAGGTGGATAAAACAGGAGTAGGCCACAGAGTGGCACAATGACACAGTGTGGAGGTCACAACAGCAGCAGTAACATGAGGTCAGACACTGGCACAATGACATTATGGAGGTGGCAAAACAGTAGTAGGCCACAGAGTGGCACAATGACAGAGAGTGGAGGTGACGGCTGCAGCCACAGCAGCAACATCAGGTCAGACAGTGGCACAATGATATTCTGGAGGTGGCTAAAACAGGAGTAGGCCACAGAGTGGCACAATGACAGAGTGTGGAGGTCACGACAGCAGCCACAGCAGCAGCATGAGATCAGACAGTGGCACAATGACAAAAGTGTGTAGGTCACGGCAGCAGCCACAGCAGCAGCATGAGGTCAGACAGTGGCACAATGACATTCTGGAGGTGGCAAAACAGCAGTAGGCCACAGAGTGGCACAATGACAGAGAGTGGAGGTGACGGCGGTAGCCACAACAACATGAGGTCAGACAGTGGCACAATGACAAAGTGTGGAGGTGGGTGGCAATACCAGTCCCTGGTAAAGATGGTTGGTGGCAGATGGAGAAACTGTCAGCAGATGTGTGGCATTAGGCGGGTGGCGCCATCAGAATATTGGCTGAGGCAGGTAACTTGAACCCAGACTCATTTCTCACAGTTTGGGTGAGGCGTCATGGCTGATGTAGTCTGACGCCTAAGGCATTGGTGTGTGGAAATCCTGGCCGATCCACGCCTGATTCATCTTGACAAAGGTCAGTCGTTCCACATTTCCCGTGGACAAGCGGGTTCTCCTTGGGGTAACGATGATCCCCGCCGCACTGAACATCCGCTCTGATGCCACACTACTGGTCGGGCAGGACAGCTTCTCCACTGCAAACTCGGCAAGTTGCGGCCACACATCCAGTTTGGCTGCCCAGTAGTCCAGCGGATCTTCTAACTGGGGTGGCAGAGTGCTGTCCAAGTAGGCCACCACCTGTTGGTTGAGGGTCTGCTCCAGGTCCTGCTGCTGCTGCTGGCGACTGCCCTTCCTTCACTGCTAGGCGGGTGAAGGAAGCTGCTCATCAGTGACTCCAGACTTAGGTTGCTGCTGATGGAGCTGGTACTGCTCCTACCCCCCCACCTTCCTCCAGCAGCCGCAGCAGTAGCACGTGAGCGCTGAAGAACTACGGAGGATTTCCCTATAGTATTTGCGTTTGTCCTCCCTCTCAGCAGCTGGGAAAAAGGCTCCCATTTTGGACCGGTAGCGAGGGTCCAATAGGGTGGAGAGCCAGAAGTCATCCCTCTGCCGGATGCTGACTATTCGGCTGTCACTAGCCAGGCAAATCAGCATGCTGCGGGCCATCTGCACAAGTGACTCCGAGGGGCTCCCTGCCTCCATCTCCACTGTATACTGCCACGGTGTTTGTGGGTCATTTGCCTCGTCTTCCTCATCTCCATCTACTTCCTCCAGTTGCTCCTGCTCCTCCTCTCTTGCCACCTGCGTAGAAAATCCACTCATTTCTCCAGACAATGCTTCTGCTCCAATGTCCTCCTCCTCCTCCTCCTCCTCTTCCTCCATTTCAGTCCCCACCGGACTCATGTGGCCGCGAGATGTAGTTGCCAGGTCTCCAGTCCCCTGCCCAGACAGATTTTTCAGCATCTATTCCAGGACATGAAGCAGTGGAATGACGTTATTCATCCCGTAGTCCTGGTGACTGACAAAAAACGTGGCCTCCTCGAATGGCCTCAACAAACAGCAGGTGTCACGCATGAGCTGCCACTGGCTGACATCAAAGTTACACAGGGGAGTACTCCTGTCCGCCTGGATCATCAAAAAATCGTTAATGGCCTTTCTTTGTACATACAGTCGGTCCATCATGTGCAGGCTGGAATTCCAACGGGTGGAAACATCGCATATCAGAGTGTGTTGGGGGTGGTCCTGGCTTTGTAGGAATGGATGAAGTGCATGCACAGTTTCCTGGCCATTTTCAGACTCTTCTGAAGATCGGTGGAAGACTTCAGTAACCTTCTCACAACCAGATTGAACACATGCGCCATACAGGGCGCATGGACCATCCCTCCTCGGTGCAGCGCGGACACCATGTTTCTCCCATTGTCTGTCACCATGGTTCCGATTTGCATTTGGCGCGGAGAAAGCCACACATCGATTTCTTGCTGCATGACGCGGAGCAGTTCCTCCCCTGTGTGACTTCGTTCGCCAAGGCAAGCCAGATGTAGAACTGCGTGACACCGCTGTGCCCTACACATGTGGTATGATGGAGCAGTACTTGTGGAGGCTGAGATGGTGGTGGTGGTGGAGGAGTGGGAGGCGGACATTGGCGCAGGAGCCGCAGTTTGACAATGTGGAGAAGAAAGCGGCGTCTCCTGTCCAAGTTGGTGGTGTGCCTGGGCAGGAAGCACATTCACCCAGTGGGCCGTAAAGGACATGTACTGGACCTGACCATAGTTACAGTTCTAGACGTCCGTGCTGCCGTGCACCTCGGAACAAACCGATAAGCTCAAGGACTGGCCCACATTCTGTTTTACATATTTATGAAGTGCTGGTACTGCCTTTTTGGAAAAGAAATTACGGCTTGGAACTCTTCATCTCGGCTCGGCACAAGCCATTAGTTCTCTGTACGGTGCAGAGTCCACCATTTGGAAAGGGAGGGACTGCAGTACCAACAACTTGGACAGGAGCACGGTCAGCTTCTGCACCTTAGGATGGTTGGACGCATATTGTTGTCTCTTTGCAATCGCCTCGCTGAACGATTGCTGGCGCCATGAGTAGCGAGGAGCAGGAGCATCTGGACCGGGAGATGATGTTAAAGAGAAACAGCTCCCTTCTGCAGAGGTGCTGGAGCCTTGACTGGCTGCAATGGCATGCATGCCACTGGGCGCTGCTACTGTTGCTGTTGCTGTTCGGCTCCTCCGGTATCTTAGCAAAGAACTGCCAAGCCGCCGAGTAGCTGATTTTACTACCAACGCTCCGCACTGAGTGACTACTGCCGCCGCTGCCTCGCTGAGCCCCTGTGCCGCTACTTTCTTGGACCTGCGAAGCGGGTTTTTTACCCCGTGGCCTCTTGGCTCCCGACCACACACTGCTGCTATCCTGCTGACTCATGGCCACAGAACCCACTTGCTGGCTGCGCCGCTGCCTGACGCGCAAGCTGACGCCCTCTTCTCCTGACGATGATGAAGCCCTTGACTCACCCGGCTCCCAAGTGCGGTCGGCTACATCATCATCTATTTGTGTTTCATCGTCACTGCTGTCCTCATCACCGGTCTTGGTATGCAGAGGCTGACCCCTCACAACATGACCTCCCATGCCACTCTTAACATCTATACTTTGCCGCCTACTGCAAGAAGCAGGGGATATTGGCCCCATTTCTTCACTGCCAAGTAGCTGCTGACTGCCCTCCTCAAATTGTTCATCCTCGCTATATAGTGGCGCTGAGCCCAGACCACATAGTAGATCTCTGGCTGAGGGAACCGGATGGGACAGAGGCGGGTTGAGGACAGGTGAGGGCCGCTGACCCGCTCCCGGGCCATGCCAACTAAGGGTTGTGTCTGACGTTCCCACTGACTCTTGGCTGGGGTTGTCAGATGTCATCTGGGAGGAAGTGGATGACCTAGTCAACCAATCAAGAACCATTGGGTTGCTGAACAACACACGGCCGCTAGATGACAGCGGCAGTTGTGGCCTCACCAAGTGACCCCTGCTGAGACGTCCCCTTGCTGTGCTGCGACCTGGGTCTGGAATGTTTGTGCCTCTGCCACTCGCAGGTGAAGAGCCTGCCACCTTTCTGTCTGACATCCTGTTTCGTCTAAAATGTACAGACACTGTTTGATGAAGATATCTGTATATGATAAATACACACCCTGTATTTGACTCCAAATGAACCCACTAAGAAGCTTGGGTAACCCTTGGATATAAATTGCGCTCCACAAATGGGCAGGAAAAATTGACTTGTATGTGCCGTTTAAAAACACTGTGTATTTTACTGAATATAAAAGCACAAACAGGCTTAATTAACCTTCAGATATGAATTATGCTACAGAATTTCTTCTGTGGCGGTGAAAAACAAAGTTTCTTTTACTGAGTACAACTGCAGAAAAACACTTAGTTAACCCCTGGATGTAAATTGCGCCAAAGAATTGAGCAACCACAAACTAGCAGCTTTGTAGCGTGTTACAATGGCGTGTTTTTTACGCTACACAAAAAGAGGAAAACTTGTAATTAACCTTCGCTTGTGAATTATGCTACAGGAAAAATGTCTTTTTTAGCGGTGAAATAAACATGTTCTTTTAGTCACCACAGCAGCAGAACAACGCTTTATTAATCCCTGGATGTAAATTGCGCAAAAGAATTGAGCAACCACAAACTACCAGCTTTGTAGCGTGTTACAATGGCGTGTTTTTTACGCTACACAAAAAGAGGAAAACTTGTAATTAACCTTCGCTTGTGAATTATGCTACAGGAAAAATGTCTTTTTTGGCGGTGAAATAAACGTTTTTTTTTAGTCACCACAGCAGCAGAACAACGCTTAATTAACCCCTGGATGTAAATTGCGCAAAAGAATTGAGCAGCCAAAAATGAAGTGGTATTTGTATTGTAAAAACGCTGTTTCTTTAAATGAATACAACAGGAACAGGCTTAGATCTCCCTTGGATATTCAATGTGCTGTGAGCAGATGGCATTAAAATGTATATGCAGCTGCACTGGACGCACACTGGACTTCAGATCCAATACCCCAAAAAATCAGAAATAGAACATTAAGAGAAGCAGTCTCTGAGACAAGCTGTGACAACCCCCAAAATTCGCTGTATAAAAATCTGTTCTTTAGTAAGAGCTATCACAAGCATCCGCAGCAGCACCTTCCCTAATCAGTACAGTGAGAGCGGTATGAGCTCCCAGCGTCGCGCCCGGACTTATATAGTGCGGTGACGTCACAGAATCCCGCCGGTCTCTGATTGGCTTCATCTCTGCACATGTCATGCAGGCTATGCCCTTCTTCCTCCCAGAGTTCTTTGCCCCATGTAACGCCATGTGCTCGCCACCATTTTATCAATCAAAAGCAGACTTCGTTCACCCGAAGTACCCAAAAGTTCGACTTCGTTCAGAACCGAAGTTTTCCTAAAATTCTAAACGAATTCCACTTTGTTAGAATCAATTCGCCCATCTCTAACAGCAATCTTCAGATCTTCTGAAGGTTGCTGTTAGAAGGCAGGAAAGTACATAGCATTGTTGCTATGCACTGGTCGCCATGACAACTGTCAGTCACGATTCCCACAGTGCACTGTGGGCATCGAGACGTCACAGTCGGCTCCGGGAAGTGATCTTTAGTTCCCGAAGCCGGCTGGTAGGAGATCGCTGCCGCACTAAAGTGCAGCAGCGTGCCGAGGAGCAGGCAGGCGCTCCCTCCTCCTGCCTGCGACTTAGCTCCGACGATCTTAATTGATTCAATTAAGATCGTCGGAGTTAAGGGATTAAACAACTGCGGCCGGAGCTCACTCCGGCCGGGGGTGATGCGGCATGGAGCCAGCGGTAACTTACCGTTCCATGTCGCGATACTGCGCGGCTCGCCAGCAAGCCCGCGCAATTGCCAGGACGTATGCATACGTCCATTTGCGGGAAGTCCCGTCCCGCTAGGGTGTATGCATACGTCCAATGCCGGGAAGAGGTTAAAAGACACATGTAAAGGATCCTTGAGCCTATTGTTACAATGGTCCCTTCCAAGTTCTGCTGACAACTGAGACCTCGGTGAAACTGAAGGGAAAAAACAACTGGGAACAACAACCTTCTGGACTGCCGGATAAACACGTCTTCACTCAAAGCTTCTTTTATAAACTTTAATAAATCCTTAATATGTACATCAGCTTTCTTGCAGCTAGCTCGTTATATGTAACATATGCGGTTTCATACATCACAACGTACAATCTTCTGAGGTATATACAGCTACTTCATATTATTTCTCCCCTATACGTTGTATATAGAATCAATAGCAATTTTATATAGCCTATTTAGTACTTGCTTATCTGGGCGATCGCCTCTCAAGCAGACATTCCTTTGTCCTCCCGACTCTGTTGAACGCAGCAAGAGACTACTGCGCCTGCGGCGTTTCGGGGTCCTCCCCCTTTGTCAAGCTCACCTGTGATACTTAGGTACGTTTCTTTTATAGTGTGCTACACTCTATACGTCACTAGATTAACCTCTTATTTACCGCTGTCTGTCTATTCTACTCGCATATTTTACATCGCTGCTTAAACGTATCCACTTACTAACGTAACATAGTCATCTTGGTGCTAATCTATTATACATACACTCACCAGCCACTTTATTAGGTACACCATGCTAGTAACGGGTTGGACCCCCTTTTGCCTTCAGAACTGCCTCAATTCTTCGTGGCATAGATTCCACAAGGTGTTGCAACGATGCTCAATTGGTACCAAGGGGCCCAAAGAGTGCCAAGAAAATATTCCCCACACTATGACACCACCACCACCAGCCTGAACCGTTGATACAAGGCAGGATGGATCCATGCTTTCATGTTGTTGACGCCAAATTCTGACCCTACCATCCGAATGTCGCAGCAGAAATCGAGACTCATCAGACCAGGCAACGTTTTTCCAATCTTCTACTGTCCAATTTCGATGAGCTTGGGCAAATTGGAGCCTCAGTTTCCTGTTCTTAGCTGAAAGGAGTGGCACCCGATGTGGTCTTCTGCTGCTGTAGCCCATCTGCCTCAAAGTTCGCCATACTGTGCGTTCAGAGATGCTCTTCTGCCTACCTTGGTTGTAACGGGTGGCTATTTGAGTCACTGTTGCCTTTCTATCAGCTCGAACCAGTCTGCCCATTCTCCTTTGACCTCTGGCATCAACAAGGCATTTCCGCCCACAGGACTGCCGCTCACTGGATGTTTTTTTCTTTTTCGGACCATTCTCTGTAAACCCTAGAGATGGTTGTGCGTGAAAATCCCAGGAGATCAGCAGTTTCTGAAATACTCAGACCAGCCCTTCTGGCACCAAACAACCATGCCACGTTCAAAGGCACTCAAATCACCTTTCTTCCCCATACTGATGCTCGGTTTGAACTGCAGGAGATTGTCTTGACCATGTCTACATGCCTAAATGCACTGAGTTGCCGCCATGTGATTGGCTGATTAGAAATTAAGCGTTAACGAGCAGTTGGACAGGTGTACCTAATAAAGTGGCCGGTGAGTGTATTTTACATCATAGCTTACAAGTACACGCTCCATTGACATTCCTCATTTAAACCCACCGGGTACAGCGCTTCCAATAAGGATATCCAATAGACTTCCCTCTGTAACAATATTACCATTTTAGTTGAACTGGACATTGACTATACCTGTTCTGTACCACAGTATGACCATTAAACCTGTCTGACCCACAGATTAAAAAGTGCAAGAAAAAGGAGTCTTTGAACCACCATTTTAGTTGAACTGGACATTGACTATACCTGTCCTGGACCGCAGTATGACCATTAAACCTGTCTGACCCCCAATTAAAAAGTGCCGGGAAAAGGAGTCTTTGAACCACCATTTTAGTTGAACTGGACATTAACTATATCTGTCCTGTACCGCAGTATGACTATTAAACCTGTCTGACCCACAGATTAAAAAGTGCTGGTAAAAGGAGTCTTTCAACTACCATTTTAGTTTCACTGGACATTGACTATACCTGTCCTGGGCCACAGCATGAGCCCCAAACTTGCATGACCCCCACATTTAACAAGTGACGGAAAAAGGAGTCTTTCAACCACCATTTTAGTTTCACTGGACATAGACTATCCCTGTCCTGGGCCACAGCATGACCCGTAAACCTGTTTGATCCACAGATCACAAAGTGGCACTATGCTATTTTGTACAGTGACTGTCATTTAGTATATTTTTTGGTAACTGACATTTGCTTTTTTTCATGTGTGATAACATACAACATACACCCCTCCCTGCAGTTTTTAAAGGTATTTTTTACACGTGTAGATGTGTTAATTCGTCCGCACACCCTATAAGTAATTCAAATGTCCTAATCATCCCCAAAACACTTCTTAGTTGAGAAGACATTTGCCCTCCGGGCTTCTGAGACTGATTCAACCAATCAATTCAATGGTTTCATTTTTCCTCCAAATCCTTCTTCATTGATTAGGACAGAACTCCCTGGAGATCAAATGATGCGACCCCATAGTGACTCCAGCCCCAGAAAATTTTAAGCTTCAAAATTGTGCAATTTGTGTCCAGCCTTAGACCCTTTTTGACACTACTTAACCTCACAGAAATCACCTTTTTCAAAATCTGATTTTTTAGAGAAATTTGAAGTCTCCTGGTTGCCCCAAACGGTGAGAGCCAGTGGTGCCGTCAGCCATCTGTTAACACGGAGGTCCAGCTGCCAGACTTACAGTGGATGCGGTGATAGACCAGGCTAGCGTCTGTCATCTATTAACACGCAGGTTCAGCAGCCAGGGCCGGAGTTACAGTGGGTGCGGTGAGAGCCCAGGCTGGCGTTCGTCATCTATAAACACGGTAAAAATGCTCTTATGATGCAGCAACGAAAACAGTCGTGCTGAAGCAGAGTGCGGAAGTGGAAGTATGAGTTAAGACCTCCAGCCTTCCTCAGTACACAGTCAAGACCTGGGTAGCGCTTGACCCTCCGTATGAGTGCGGACCAATTGGCTTCACTTGGAAAATTACTGGTGGTTAACGCTCCTGTTCCACCCAGGTGCCATTTTTCTTGGCATTCTTTTTCCATTTTACTCAACGTGCTGGAGGAAATTGTCTCTGTACTTTGTCTTGCCCGTGCTCTAAACTCCATGTCCTCGAATAACCTACATCTGGTAAAGTTTTCCTGTACCTCCCTTGTACAATTCAGAGGAATTTTTTTAACAGCTATTTTGTAATGCAAGTTTTTAGTAGTTTTAATTCTAGAAAACACATTTTTAAAATAGGATGGAACCCCACCATGTCTTTGTTTCTCTTTTTTAATTGTATTAATGGGTTGTCTCAATACAGGGATTGATAGCTTGTTAAAGATTTTGGGCAAAAACAAGTCATTTTGCAATATGGGTGTCCATTAACGTGTCCTACCTGTTCTGTTTCTGACAGACCATCACATTGAGCCACTTTTGGGACAATTTTATGAAGAACAAATGTTGTTAGGAACAACATTTTTTTATAATAGGACCTGTAGTTTTTAGCTGCATGTACATCAAAATGCCCCCAAAAATTCAAAACATGACCTTGAGCCATTTTTGACAATTGTGAAGAAAAAATGTCTGTTAGAAACAAATTTTTTTTAAATAGGGACCTGTAGTATAGCTGCATGTCACAGAAAAAATGCCCCCAAAAATTCAAAACATGACCTTGACCCCACTTTTGACATTGTGAAGAACAAATGTCTGTTGAAAACAACAATTTTTTTAAAATGGCCCTGTAGTTTAGCTGCATGTCACAGCAAAATGCCCCCAAAAATTCAAAACATGACCCATGAGCCACATTTGACAAAAGAGAATAACAAATGTCTGTTAGAAACAACATTTTTTATAATAGGACCTGTAGTATAGCTGCATTCACAGCAAATGCAACCCAAAAATTCAAAAACATGCCCATGAGCACCTTTTGACAATTGTGAAGAAAAAATGTCTGTTAGATACTATATTTTTATAATAGGACCTGTAGTATAGCTGCATGTCACAGCAAAATGCCCCCAAAAAATTCAAAACATGACCCATGAGCCACTTTTGACAATTGTGAAGAATAAATATCTGTTAGTAACAATTTTTTTAGAATAGGACCTGTAGTATTGTGTCCATTAACAGTGTCCTACCTATTCCTGTTACTGACAGCACCATCACCCTTGAGCCACTCTTGACAATTGTGTAGAACAAATGTCTGTTAGAAACCACATTTTTTACAATAGGACCTGTAGTATAGCTGCATGTCACAGCAAAATGCCCCCAAAAATTCAAAACATGCCCTTGAGCCATCTTGACAATTGTGAGAAACAAATGTCTTTTAGAAACAACTTTTTTTTAGAATAGGACCTGTAGTATTGCTCCATTTCAAGCAGCATGACCCAAAAAATTATAAAAATGACTTCTCAGCCACTGTTAAAAATTGTGATGGAGAAATGCCACTTAAAAGCCACATTTCTGTTCCAACGGCCATGATTTATTGCTGTATCTCACAGCAACATGACCCCAAAAAATTATAAAATATGACTTCTCAGCCACTATTAAAAATTGTAATGGAGAAATGCCACTTAGAACCAATTTCTGTTCCAAAGGACCATAATTATAGCTGTATCTCACAGCAACATGACCTCAAAACCATTGACAATGCGAAAACTTCTAAAGATTAAAGTGAGTAAAATGAATAGGGTTTGTTGTCATGAAACCTTGCTGTCTTTTACAGTCTCCTCACAGCAAAACCACAACATGAAACTGTTGGGAAAAGAGAATAAAATTGCAATAAGAAATTATCATTTTAAAAAAAAGTTTTCAAAAGGACCATTTCTGTTTGAAGAGGGAAAGTGAAAGTAGACCGGCCAACTAATCGGTGACCCCGGCAATTGGGGCCACAACATTTATCACAGATCCATGCCTGATCCATCTTGATTGAAAGTCAAACGATCCACATTATTGTGGAAAGCCGGATGCGTTTGTCTGTAATGACTCCTCCAGCTGTGTGAAGGTCCCCAGATATGACGCTGGCTGTGGCGGACAACACCTCTATGGCGTGGCGAGCGAGCTCGGACCATTCGTCCATTTTGGATACCCAGAAGTCTATTGGGTCGGAAAACATACAAAAAAAATCCAGTGTTGAGACGCAGATAGTCGTGCACCATGATCTTAAGTTTGGGCTCTGTGTGTTGGATGTGTGCCCGCATTGCATGCGTTTTGGGGAGGTGGTAAATAAAGATTGCCAGAGGTCACCCATTAGGCTTCTGCAACCTTGCCTGCTGCTGCCGCTACGGCTACTTGGCACTCTACTGCAGTCAAGTCGCTGACGTTGTTCCACCGTGACATTTGAAGAACGTGAAGCAGACGCAACAGATGTCTCCAGTTGATCAATCAGCAAGGTCTCCATTTCCTGCATTTTACTCTCTACTTGGGTGGGTGGAAGGAAAGTGCGAGTTTTGTTTTGTACGGGGATCCAGGAGGGTGGCCACCCAGTAACTGTTGTTCATTTTGATGGCCTTAATGCGAGGATCATGTTGGAGGAAATGGAGCATCCAAGCACTCATGTGAGAGATGGAGCTTGATTTCCCAAGCCTCGGGGTAGAGGGGCAAATAGCAAACTGATCTTCCATCTTCCTCCTACACCTCAAATTCGCGCAAACCTCTTTCCAAGGCAGGGACGTCGGTAACGACGGTGTCTAGGAATACCTCCTCCTCCTCCGCTTCCTCCGGCACAGCTTAAAAACAGCCCAGACTTGCCTCAGATGATGCACCCTGAGAGCTGATGCGCCGCCTTGAACTAGCCCTGGACCCCGAACCACTGCCTAATGAAGACCGATGAAATTGTGAAACTGACATTCTGCATCCAGGAGCTGCGGGCTACAAGAGGGACTGCAAGGCGTTGCCGACCGCCCGTGATTTTTGCCGATTGACTGGCTTCCTTCTCCTCCTCTGATGGCATCAGTAACTGGGCGTCAGAGCAGAGAAAATCATCCTCTTTGGCCTCATGATCTTTTAACATGCCTTCTGACCCCAACCGCATTTTGTCATCAAAGACGTCTTCAGAAAATGGATTATCCACAGTGGTGGGTACACGATTTGGGCTGCTTCATGTTGGATGGATGCTGATGATGCTGATGACGACATTTGTGGCCGTGACTGGGAGGACGAGGAGGTAAGACTGCTGGATACAGGTTACATTAACCACTAAAGAACAGATTGGCGACGGTTCTTACTGAGATTCACGGGCCCTGACCCCCGGATTCAGGTAGGTCCCGCAACTGACGTCCGCTGCATGCGTGTTGTCGCCCGCACTGGAGGAGCCCCTTCTCTCGAA
>JAODAL010056016.1:0-23563 GCA_025379985.1 Phyllomedusa bahiana | reverse complement strand
GGGTGTAAAAATTTTGCACAGTGGTTTAGGTGTAAGGCACCTAATAATTGGTAGGTGTTAGTGAAAGGGAGATGTAGGGGAAGGGGACTATAATTGGTGGGTGTATATGCACCTGGGAGTTGGGTGGGGGTTTTTGGCCCGGGTTTTTGGGGTAGGTGATTTTCCCCTATAATTGTGGGGTAAGTCACTTAGTGTTGGTAGGTGTATAGCCCCTAGTGATTGGTAGGTGTATGTCACCTAAGTTTGGGGGGTAAGTGAAATTAGTAATTGTTGGGGGTTTAGTGCACTTAGTTTTTGGGTAGGTGTAATGCACCTAGAAATTTGGTAGGTGTATATTTTCCCCCTTTTAATTGGTAGGTTATAGGCACCTATGATTGGTATTATATTCACCTAGAGTTGGTAGGTGAAGTGCACTTATAAATTGGTAGGTTAAGTGCACCTTGTAATTGGTAGGTGTTATTTTCACCATGATTGGTGGGGTTTATGCACTAGTAATTGGTAGGTGATATTCCCCATTATTGGTGGGTTAAAATTTCAAAGTAATTGGTAGGGGGAAAGGCACTTTATTGGTAGGTGTATAGTTCACCTAGTAGATTGGTAGGTGTATAGTGCACCTAGTAGATTGGTAGGTGTATTGTTCACCTTGTAGATTTGTAGGTGAAAAGTGCTTTTTGTAGATTGGGGGTGTAAGTGACCTTTTGATGGTAGGGAAAAATTGCAAAATAGATTGGTTGGTGATGTGCCCCTTAAAATTTGGTAGGTGTAATGCATTATAATTGGTAGGTGTATAGTGCCCCCTAAAATTTGGGTTTGGTGTTAGGGCCCTGGGGAAATTGGTAGGGTTTGCTTTTTGGTTTTGTAGGTTATTTTCCCCTAGTAGTTGGGTTTGGTGTATATGCCCCTAAGATTGGTAGGTGTATAGTGCACTTAGAAATTTTGGTGGGTGTAAAGTGCACTATAATGGTAGGTGTATATGACTATAGATTGGTAGGTGTATAGTGCACTTAGTAGATTGGTAGGTGTATAGTGCACCTAGTAGATTGGTAGGTGTATAGTGCACTTAGTAGATTGGTAGGTGTATAGTGCACCTAGTAGATTGGTAGGTGTATAGTGCACTTAGTATATTGGTAGGTGTATAGTGCACTTAGTATATTGGTAGGTGTATAAGGTCCCCCAGTAAGTTTGTAGGTATATAGGTCGCCTTGTATGTGGGTAGGTATATAGCACCCCCCCAGTAGGTTGGTAGGCATATAGATCCACTAGTACATTGGTAGGTTTATAGGTCCCCCAGCATGTAGGTAAATGTATAGGTCCACCAGTGGGTTGATAGGTATATACCAGGTGTGAGCAATTCATTTTCCCGTGGGGTCACATGAGAAATTGGAATGGTTTTAGAGGGCCGGACTAATAATTTAATCGTTCACCAGTACCATATATTTTTAGACCGTAGGGGGTTTTCAAGCTCTTAGCCTTAAACAACCGGTTTAAGACTGTTAGCGATTCACAACGCAGTAAGATATATTCCCCCATAAGGTAATGGGATCCCCATAAGTTATATGCCCCCAGGGGTAGGTATCTATTTTATTATCCTTCAGCTTTTTTTTGGCAGGAAAAGGTTCCCCCAGGGTTTATTGGTAGGATATGGGGTCCTTAACTGGTATAAAGGTGGGTTTTTGGGTCCCCCACAGTAAAAGGGTGGTTTATACACCCCAGGGGTTTAAAAGGGTTAGAGTATAGGTTCCCGTAGGTAAAATAGGCAGGCTATAAGTCCCCCAGCAGGTATATTTTAAGTTTAGTCCACCGCGGGTAATAGATATTTTAAGGTCCTCCATTTGGTATATGGGGAAGTTTATAGCCCCCCCAGGGGGTATATAGGAAGTTTAAAGGGCCCCCCATGGGTATATAGGAAAGGTTACGGCCCCCAATGGGTATATAGGTAGATTAATGTCCCCCAAAGTAAAATGGGGTTTACCCCAAGGTTTTATGGGTTTACCCCAGGGGTATTAGGCAGGTTATGGGCCCCCCCAATAGGTATAAAAAGGCCCCAATGTTAATGGGTTTTCCCAACAGGGGCGTAATTTGGTTCAAAAAGGGGGGGGACCAATTTTCCCTCTCACCCCCTATCTCCTATCCCCCCTTCTTCACTCGCCTTCCCTTTACTTCCCCCCCCCTTCCCTTTTTCCCCCCCTCCTCTCCGTTTCATGCAGGGAGGGGGGGAGAAAAGGGGAAGGTCGGGGGGAGGCTGTGAGCTCCCCCAGGGGGTCCGGAGAGTCCTTATGGCAAACACTTTGGTGAATTTTTAAGGTTATGAGTGCTCTCTAATTAGGAAGTTTAACCCGGGGGAAACTAAAAAGCACCCTGGAAATGAAACCGAACCAGCCCACCTAGAACAGGAAAATTTAAAAAAAAAAAAACTTCGAAATGCAGCAAATTTCCTAAACCCCTTCACCCCATCATCTCCATTAAATTTGCTATACAACAACGAATGGGGAAAATAAAATAAACCCAATCCTATGTACCCCAGGAACATTTATGTCACATACGCCCCCAAAATGTTTTTATCGCATACCATACCCAAAGACTCACCATGCACCCCAAAATTAATTATATTACACGGGGGAGCCAATAAAATTACTTACTAACAGGATTATTCGATTGCCAGTTGGGAGTCGGGAAGGGATTTTTTTCCAAAAATGAGGACAATTGGTCCTTCATGGGATTTTTTTTTTCCCTGGATCAACCCCCTTTAGCAAAAACGGGCGAACCCCTGATGATGTCTTGTCTTTTTTCGGCTTTACAAATATGTAACTATGTAACTGCACCTTTAAAAATTTACATTGTACTCAAGAAAAAACATAATTCACTGTACCCAAAAATGTTTATATTTCACACTGAACCCTAAAAATTTAAATTTCAACTACTGTACTCCAGGATTACATTACAAAATGACGCCAGAGATTCATTACAAATTTTCCCCAAGATTACATTATTTCCATACCCCAAGATTCTTTTCCAGCGTACCCTAGAGTTAATTTTTACACCCTACAAGAGAGATTACATTACTCACTGTACCAGAATTACAAAACTACTGACTCCAGAGAAACATTACACTGCACCCCGGATTTTATTAACTGCACCCCGAGATTACATTACACGCATACCCCAAGATACATTACACACCATACTGAGAGTTACATTAATACTAACACCAGATATTAAAATTTAAACCCCTGTACACCAGAGATATTTACACACCGTTTCCAGATATGACTGATTTTTCACCATAACCAGAATTACATTTCACATGTACAAAAGAGATTATTTACACTATACCCCCGAGATTATTCATTACACTTTTTACCCAAGACTACATTAACAAGGTACCCCCCAAATTGTGTCGTATTATACATATATGGTAACACACGTAGGGGGGGTTCCCCGGGGTTTTTTCGGCACTGGAGTGGGATTTGCTTTTTGAAAATTCGGGGCTTGCAAAGCAGAATTCCACAAGCAAAATCCCCGACTGCCAGGGAGATCTCTTCCTCCTATCCCTTAATGCTGTTTGTGATAAAACCCTCGAAACGCCTGAAAAAACTTGAGTTTAAAAACATGGATTAAACGACACCTGATTTTCATAGGGTATAAAGTAAATCATTTCCTGTCGGATTGGACCCGATTTGAGGAAAATCCTCCCCCGAAAACATTCAATCTTCTGCATGAAGTACCTTTTTGGTATGTTCACAAGGCGTATAGCAGGGTGTACTTCGCTCTACTATATGCTGGGGGTTTTGAATACGGCCGGCCGTCCCCACTTCTAAAAAACTGCAGCGCCATTCATTTCATTTTCCCCGGGGTGTAAGTGCAGGAAAAGTGACATGGCTAGACACATGGTGTACAGATATACCTTCACATATACAGTACATACCCTATTCACATGCACACACAACCTTCACCCTTGTCCCTTCTTACCTGCTCCTTATCTTGGGGAGTTGTATTCGGCAAAAGCTTCCCTTTTTTTCCCGTGGGGGGTGAGCATAGGGAATGGTATACAATGGGAGGGGAAAGATACGCCCAATACGAGTGGTGGCTGTGAGCAGCGTTCTATTGGTAAGCACCCCCGCTGACCCTGCTCTACCAAACAGGCTGCTCTCACTCGCACTGACACTTGAAGCGCTTTCCTATCTGTCCTTCCAAATCACAGAAATATAGAGGAAAGGTTATTTCTTCCCCCCTGTCTCTCTCCCCACTTACCATATTCTCATGCTTTCATATGGATTATTATTTATTGAAGTGGCTAAAAAGTGGGGGGGACCATCCCCTACCCAGAAAAAAGTGGGGGGGGACCAATCCCCTCTGTACCCCCCTAAAGTTACACCTATGTCCCACAGCATGTATATAGGTCCCCCAGTAGGTATATAGGCAGGTTATGTGTCCCACAGCATGTATATAGGTCCCCAGTAGGCAGGTATATAGGTTATAGGTCCCTCAGCAGGTATATAGGCAGGTTACAGGTTCCCCAGTGAGTATATAGGCAGGCTATAGGTCACCCAGTAGGCATATAGGCAGGTTATAGGTCCCTCAGCAGGTATATAGGCAGGTTACAGGTTCCCCAGCGGGTATATAGGCAGGTTATATGTCCCACAGCAGGTAGAGAGGGCTAATTAAAAATAAAAAACTAACGGTACTCACCCATCCCTCGCTCCCTGAAGCTCCCACTGTTCTCTGTCTTTTTCCTGCACAGGCGGCGTGACTTCATCAGGCCGCGTGATGATACTTTCACGTCACCTTTGCTGTGTACTCTGCGTAGTCTTCACTCTCTGCTCCACAGAAGCCTGCACCACTATGTGCATCCAGAGGACTAACATACAGTTAGTCCCCAGCACCGCCGCCATCGCCGATCACCAAGGTCCCAAGCCAATAACTTAGCGACCGGTATTGACTTGGGACCTTAAAGGGGTTGTCTCACTACAAAGAATAGCTTTCAAATTGTAGGGAACACAAAATAAAGACATTTTCCAAATATATTGCTTTGTTCCTCTGTTTTCCCTAAGGAGATACAAGTAATTTATGACCTCCCTGGCTATTTCAGTTCCCTCCAGTAACTGACCTGTAAACAATTCTCCCCCTGCTGTTTGTTCAAAGAGATAGCAGTGAGTGATGTCATCACACAGGTTTATGGCATGTCCATGCTGCTGAGCAGTAAAAAAGCTTTAATTTATGAAAATAAACAGAACTGTAATTAGGGCTTTTGTTTGAGGGAATCAGATAAGAAAATCCTGTTAGTAGTTTGAGAAGCTAATCTAACTAATTGCAACTGAAAGCACAGCAAGCAGAGCTGTACAAGCACAAGCGTATGCAAATTAGTCAGTCTGAACCAGGAAGTGGCAGAGTATTTCATTCATGCATCCTTTGAAACTGTAGGGAGACCACTCCTTTAACGGTTGCGGGAGGGCGGCGCCGCCGAGGACTACTGAGTTGCGTGTAATCTCGGAAAATCTTACACCAGCCGATCATAGCTATTTAGAGGGCCAGATGTGGCCCACGGGCTGTACAATGCCCAGGTCTGGTATATACTGTAGGTCCCCTCAGTAGGTTGGTAAGTATATAGATCCAGTTATAGATTGGTAGGTCTATAGGTCCCCCCAGTATGTAGGTTGGTATATACAGTAAGTCCCCCAGTAGGTTGGTACATAGGTCCTCCTGGTAGGTCAGTATATAGGTCCCCCCAGGAGGTTGGTTAATTAGTTCCTCTTGGTAGGTCTGTATTTCCCCCGATTAAAAACACAAAAAAACACAACACTCAACTCTCCCCATTTCCCTGACGAAGAACCGGCTCCTCTCTGTGTCTCCGCACAGGTGCTGTGACATCATTACGCCACCTACGTAGTTATTGTACTCCAGCCGCAAGCAGTGTGATGACATTCTCATCCGCCTGTGCCACATACTCCAATGGAAAGCTCCTTGCAGAAAGCTCCCTGCTGCTCGGTAGCCTTTTTCCGTATGCGCCTCCTGAGGACTCACGTACAATTAAGAAGATTAACGACGCTCTGGGCCATGGTTTTATCCAGGGCACAAGCCCCAAATAAGATAGCTTAGCAATGCCCCTGCACCGAAAACTTAAAATTGAAGATCTGGAGAAGTCCCTAAATAGCTCATAACTACATGTAGGACCAGTGTCGGAGTGAGGTGTGTAGGGCTAACAGGTGGAGTTGACTCTAGGGGACCACCAATTGAGTTTTTATGGGCCCACTGGTGAAGTTTATTATAGGGGCCCACACTACAGCTACTGTAAATGACTGTAGATACATCCTATACACTGTTTCTTGCTTTTTCCCACTCTTTCTAGGCTTTTTTTTGCCTCTTCTAAGAATGTATATGGAGTTAAAAAACAACTTCAGGTCCACCATGCTCAAGGGCCCACCGGGGGTTTCCCCTTTTCCCCTGTAGACCAGTCTGAGCCTGTGTAGGGCTGGAATGCTGGGCTCAGTGCTACCGCCGTGGCATTAAAGGTACACTTCCATCAGAAAGAAGTATTTTTAATAAAACTGATAAGCCAGGAAAACATTTTTTTTAGAGATTTTGGTAGTATATATAATTATATATATATACTATATATATTATATATATATATTATATATATTATATTTCAGCAGTCCTATGCAATTAAAAATGACATAAAATCTTTTTCTCTTCCAGCTGTGATTATTAGTATAGAGATAAAACTCCTGATCTCTGTAAAGTCTCACTACCAATAGTAGGTAATAACATAATAATTGCTATTTTTTGTCCTCTGGACAGGGATAGAATAGATGAGACTAGACAGATAGGGCAAAGACAAGAGCAATACATGAAAGGATAATAGATTCATCTGTTTCTTCACTGGAGGATTTCAGTTTCTTTACACCTCTCAGGTGCTGCTGATAACACTTACACCTCTCAGGTGCTGCTGAGAACACTTACAACTCTCAGGTGCTGCTGATAACACTTACACCTCTCAGGTCCTGCTGATAACACGTAAACCTCTTAGACCATAGCCAGAAAAAAAAAACAGTCGTGCTGTTATCAAAGCTCTCAGAAGGGGCGTCAGAGAGACAAACCAGGAATTTGTGTACTGTACATAATTGAACTTAAAAAAAAAAGTATAGAAAAAACACCCCCACCCAATAAAAACACCATGTGATAGTCGTGTGTTGCTTGTTAATGTAAGAATTTGTGTACTTTGTTATTACATAGCTCATCTGTGTCTCTGAGAATTCCACTTATTATTTTATACCTCCTTTTCCATCTCTTTTCACTCTTCTGTGGTTTCTAATGTTATCTGATATTCCACTAAATTTGGGGCATTTTGCTCCTGTGCACTTTTTACGAAGACAGGTATATCTTGTCTTAAAGGGACACTACCTTCACATTTTTAAATTTTTTAATTGATTGGTTTTTTTTTTGCTTTTTTATAATAGACTTTCCCCTCTGAACATGACTCTCTCTGACTTCCTCTCTATGAGCTCTGATAGCACAGCAGTGAGTGGATTGTCTGATGGTTCTTTCTGCAGCAATTACCTGATAAGTGTGAAGAAACCCCTCGTCCCTCTCCCCCCCCACACTCTGTGCAGAAAAAGATAACCCCTTTTCCCTTTCATGTTTCGTGGTCTAGTCTAATCCTATCTATCCCGGTGAAGGGAACAATAAAGCAATCATTATGTCATTATCTACTATTTGTAATGAGACTACCCTGCAGGTCACCACTTTCACTCATAGCAGCAGTAAAGTGAGATTACTAAACCCTGCTAGTTCTATACTTCAGTTATTGTTCTTGTTATTTCTTCATTAGTCTAGTCTAATTTTATCAAACCCTGTTCTGAGAACAATTAAGAAATCATGTCATTACCTACTATATGTAATGAGACCACCCTGCAGGTCACCACTTCCACTCATTGCAGCAGTAAAGTGAGATTAGTATACCCTGCTAGTTCTATACTTCAGTTATTGCTCTTGTTATTTCCCTATAAGTCTAGTCTAATCTTATCTAACCCTGTTCAGAGAACAATAGAGCGATCAGTATGTCCTTACCTAATATTTTATTGAGATCACCCCGCAGATCAGCTCGCCTCCTTACAGCAGCAGCAACGTGAGATTAGTCTACCCTGTTAGTTCTATACTTCAGTTATTGCTCTTGTTATTTCCTTTTACTCTAGTCTAATCTTATCAAACCCTGTCCTAAGAACAATAGAGTGATTATTATGTCATTACCTACTATTTGTAATGAGACCACCTTTCAGGTCACCACTTTCAATCATAGCAGCAGTAAAGCGAGATTGGTCTGTTCTACTGACTATACTTCATGTATTACTCTCGTCCTTTTCCTGTCTTTCTAGTCTAATCGTATATATCCCAGTGGAGGGAACAATAGAGCAATCATTACGTCATTACCTACTATTTGTAATGAGACTTGTGTAGAAAAAAGTAGCAGCTGCAGTAAGGTAAGATTGATCTGCTCTGCAGTCTTCTCCGAGAGCTAGAGGACGATAATATTTTGTATGTAGTTTTTAATTGCATTGGTCTGCTGAAATAAGAAAATATATATAGTTAAAAATAAAAAAAACAATAGTTTTCCAAAAACTTTTACAAAAATACTCCTTTCTGATGACAGTGTCCCTTTAGTACATTATTTTCTTGTTGTGTTTTTTTGTAACATTTTGTTTTTACCGCCCTCAATGGTGCAAGTGAAGGGGCTCATCCATGTCTCGTTCACAAGTGTCATCTAGGTCCTTCTGCCTTGTCATGAAGTCTAAGGATGAGTCTGCAAATAAACTCCTCTGCAAATCCCAAAGCAAAGTGCAGGAAACTCCACAAGGCAAATCTGCGCTTTTTCCCACAGATCGGGCCAAAAACAAACAAAAAATCAAGGTTTGTAAATCTGCAATTTTGCTGCAGATCCAAGGATAAACCCCAGATAAGCCGCACCGATGCGTCACCTGAAAATTTCTATGTAGATGTCGGGCAGTGTTGTGGAGCAAAAATGGGCCAATTTTTCATGCAAGAGGCATAAGCACAAGAAATGCGAAGTTTTAAACTTTTTTATGGTGCGCTGAGCAAATTTAAAAATTGGGGGCAGAGTTTTGAAAAAAAAGGGGTTTTTAAAATTTTGCTCAACAAATGAAACAAAAATTTGGCACCAAAAAATTTTAAAACGCAAAGGCGGGCTGGGAAATCAAACCCCCCAGGTCCCGAACGGGGGGGAGGGGGCCTAGGGGTTGCTAAAAAGGTTCGGTTTGGTTGCTATGGGGGTCTGTTTGGTTTTGGGCTTTGGGGTCTGTTTGGGTTTTGGTTAGGGCTTGATTGGTTTTTTATGGGCCCTTCTGTTTGGGTTTGGGCTATGGGGCTCTGTTTGGGTCCCCTATGAGCTTTAATTGGTTGCTTTTGGGGCTCGGGTTTTGTATGGGATTTTGATTGGTTGCTTTTGAGCTCTCATTTGGTTTTTTCTATGGGTCTGTTTGGGTTTGGGTTTTTGGGGGCTCTGTTTGGGTTTTGACCAAGGGGCCCTCTGTTTTGGTGGAAGGGGCCCTCTAGGGTTAAAATTTTTGACCCCGGATTGGTTGTTATGGGCCCTAAATTGGGGTTTATAAAGCTCTGTTTGGTTTAAATTTTGGGAGCTCTGTTTGGTTGTTTATGGGCTTGTTGGTTTGCTATGAGCTCTGTTTGTTTGCTATGGGCTCTGATTGGTTCTTAGGGGTTTCTGTTTGGGTAGCTTTTGGGTTTTGTTTGGGTTGCTAGGGACCCTCGGGATTGGTTTCTATGGGCTCTGCTTGCTATGGGCTTTGAATTGGTTGCTATGAGCTTGATTGGGTCGCTAGGGGCTCTGATTGGTTGTTATGGGGCTTTTTGGAATTGGGGTTGGTTTTATGGGCTCTGTTTGGGTTTGGGTTATGGGCTCTGATTGGTTTTTGAGCTTGTTTGGGTTTTTTTGCTATCGTTTTTAAATTGGTGGGCAAGGGGGCTTGGTTGCTAGGGAGCTCTGTTTGGTTTGCATGAGTTTGGGTTTTGCTAGGGGTTTTGGAGGGGTTTTTTATGAGCTTTTAATTGGTTGCTATGAGCTCTGATTGGCAAATGGGGCTCTAAATTGGTTACTAAGGGGCCCTTGGATTGTTTGCTATGGGTTTGTGATTGGTTGCTATGGCTCTGATTGGTTTTTATGGGCTCTGATTGGTTACTTAGGGGCTCTGATTGGTTGCTTTTGGCTTTTTTGTTGGTTGCTAGGAGCTCTGGTTGCTATGGGCTTTAAAATTGGTTGCTTTTTACTTGAGGGTTTGGGGCTATGAGCTCTGTTTGGGTTTTGGGCTATGAGTTTCTGTTTGGGGCTACTATGGGCTCGTTTTTGGTTGTTATGGGCTCTGATTGGTTGTTTTGGGCTCTGTTTGGGTTCTAGGGGCCCTTCTATTGGTTCTATGACTCGTTGGTTGCTGGGGGTTTGATTGGTTGCAATAGCCTTTTGGTTGCTATGAGCTCTTTTTTGGTTCTATGGGTTTTTTGGTTGTTGCTATGGGCTTGATTGGTTGTATGGGCTCTGTTTGATTGCTATGAGTTCTTAAGTTGCTATGGGCTCTGATTGGTGTTTAGGGGCTCTGGGTGTTTATGGCTCTGTTGGTTTTGGTTGATTGGTTACTTGGGCTCTGATTGGTTGCTAGGGTTCTGATTTTTTAATTGGCTTAATGGTTGCTTGGCTTGATTGGTTTTAAAGTCTGTTTGGTTCTAGGGCCCCTGATTGGGTGCTATGGGCTTTCTGATTGGTTGTTATGGGCTCTATTGGTTTATTAGCTCGAGGGTTTTGCTATCTCTGTGGTTTTAAGACTCTGATTGGTTTCTTTGATTTGTTTGTAGAGCCTGTTTGGGTTTTGCTGGGGGTTCTTTTTGGTTTTATGGGTGGGGTTGGTTCTATGAGCTCTGAGGGGTCCAAATGAGTTTAGTATTGGTTGGGCTGTGGGCTCTGATTGGTTTTAGGCTCTGGTTGTTGTAGACTTTTGTTGCTATAGCTTGATTGTTAAATGATCTAATTGGTTGTAAGCTCTGATTTTTTCCCTTGAGTTAAATTGGTTTTTTCTGTTGGTTTTTTTGGCTCTGATTGGTTGTATAAAGCTCTGTTTGGGTTGTAGAGCCCTGATTGGTTTTTTGGGCTCTGATTGGTTTTGGTTTTGATTGGGCTGTTGGCTCTGATTGGTTCTTTGGGGCTTGATTGGTTTGTTATGACCCCTGATTGGGTTCCCTATGGGTCCTGATTGGTGCTTGGGATTGGTGCTAGGGGCCGATTGGTTTTTAAATGAGCTCTATTGGGTTGTATGAGCTGTTTGGGTTTCTTGGCTTGATTGGTTTTTGGGTTGTTTGGTTGCTAGGGCTGAGGGTTTTTAGTTTTAAGGCTGTTTGGGTTGCATGAGCTCTGATTGGTTCCTATGAGCTCTGATTGGTTGCTATAAGCTCTGATTGGTCGCTATGAGCTCTGATTGGTTGCTATAAGCTCTGATTGGTTGCTATGAGCCCTGATTGGTTGCTATGGGCTCTGATTGGTTGCTATAAGCTCTGATTGGTTACTATGAGCTCTGATTGGTTGCTATGAGCTCTGATTGGTGGCTATGGGCTCTGATTGGTTGCTATGGGCTCTGATTGGTTGTTGAGCCCTGATTGGTTACTATGGGCTCTGATTGGTTGTTATGGGCTCTGATTGGTTGCTATGGGCCCTGATTGGTTGCTATGAGCTATGATTGGTTACTATGGGTTCTGATTGGTTGTTATGGGCCCTGATTGGTTACTATGGGCTCTGATTGGTCGCTATGGGCTCTGATTGGCTGCTATAGACTCTGATTGGTCTCTATGGACAACAAAGACAGTTGTATTTCTAGTCAGTGCTCATACATACGGCCCAGTATATTGCACTTGCCTCTATCTTTCACTTCAGGTTGATCCGGGGCAGCAGATTCCGCGTTTCCGTCCTGTGTGCTTTTGCCCCAGATGAGAAGGTCGAGCCCCAGTAACGTCGCTGCCGCCTCCAACCCTCCGCTCCATTATGAATATGTTTATCCTGTTTAATCTCGCTCTCGTCGGCCATAAAGTATCTTATATCATGTGTAAAATCTCTGTAATTACCGGGCGCCCCCGGGGTCAGATCATCATAAAGCGCGACACCTCTCCCACCGCTCGTGATGATGACTTGCCCTGCGATGGCGGCGGCGGAGGCCGCGCTGCGAGGAGTCGCGTTCTGTCAGCGCTATTGTGTCTGGTGATTACATTCCTGTTAATTGAGATGTGGGCTTTATTTATACACACAAATGTTGCCAAAAAATTTGCATTTTTGTCTCTGTGGGTAAAATGCAAAAAAACACTCGCAAAACAAGTAGCTACTTCTAACCCCTCAGAGAAAACATCCATCTCGTTAAAATGCACCGCAAGCTTGTTTTACAATGTTAAATACCGTTTCTCAGAGCCAGGTGCATTATTCTTCCCCATATAAATTAAATGCTTACAATGTGATTAGAGCTAATGGATGGTCTGTGCGGCCTCCGCTCGGCTCGGCAATACATCTTACTTTTGTTTTCTTGCAATTTAAGTTCCTAGAAGTAAGGAGTTCAGTATAAGAACTTGTTCTGCAAACAGGAGTCACCAAGATTTTATTAAAGGGGTGTTACCACCAAGCTATTTCACAGTCTGCTCTTCGCAGCCTGCTTCAGGCTCCTGCTTCCTGTTCAGGCTGTGGGCGGTTCTACAGCTTCAGGCTCCTGCTTCCTGTTCAGGCTGTGGTCAGTTCAACAGCTTGAGGCTCTCACTTCCTGTTCAGGCTGTGGGTGGTTCTACAGCTTGAGGCTCTCACTTCCTGTTCAGGCTGTGGGTGGTTCTACAGCTTCAGGCTCCCACTTCCTGTTCAGGCTGTGGGCGGTTCTACAGCTCCAGGCTCTTTCTTCCTGTTCAGGCTGTGGGCAGTTCTATAGCTTCAGGCTTCCACTTCCTGTTCAGGTTGTGGGTGGTCCTACAGCTTTGGCTACCACTCCCTGTTCAAGCTGTGGGTGGTTTTACAGCTTCAGGATCTCACTTCCTATTCAGACTGTGGGTGGGTCTACAGCTTCAGGATCCCGCTTCCTGTTCAGGTTGTGTGTGGTGCTACAGCTTCAGACTCATACTTGCTGTTTAGGCTGTGGGTGGTTCTGCAGCGTTGGCTCCCACGTCCGGTTCAAGCTGTGGACAATTCTGCTGATTCAGGGTCCCACTTCCTGTCCAGGTTTTGTGGGTTCTGCAGCATCAGGCTCCCACTTCCTGTTCAGGCTGTGGACGGTTCTACAGCTTTTGGCCCCCACCTCCTGTTCAGGTTGTAGGTGGTTCTACAGCTTCAGGCTCCCACTTGCTGTTCAGGCTGTGGGTGGTTCTACTGCTTCAGGCTCCCACTACTTGTTCAGGCTGTGGGTGGTTCTACAGCAGGCATCCTCAAACTGCGGCCCTCCAGCTGTTTGGAAACTACAACTCCCATCATGCATTTATATACTCTATAACAGTGGGAATGATGGAAGTTGTAGTTTCCCAACAGCTGGAGGGTCGCAGTTTGAGAATGCCTGTTCTACAGCTTTACGCTCCCACTTCCTGTTCAGGCTGTGAATGGTTCTACAACTTCAGGCTCCCACTCCCTGTTCAGACTGTGGGTAGTTCTACAGCTGCATGCTACGGCTTCCCGTTCAGGCTGTGGGCAGTTGTACAGCTTCAGACTCCCACTTCATGGTCAGGCCATGGGCGCTCTACGGCTTCAGGCTCCCACTTCCTGTTCAGGCCGTGGGCTGCATGTAGTGTTGTGTATTACAAAAGCAATTAAGCAATCCCTTGGTCTAATCCAATAGTATTGAGACGATTAAAAATAAAGGTAACAAACAAATAAATGAAAAGTGTTTAAGCAAAAAAATAAATAAATTAAAACAAGCACAAAACCCCTGATTCCCAAATAAACCCCCCCCACTTATTTATTGTATTTAAAAAAAGTTACACATAATAGGTATTGCTATTTCTGTAATGATCCAACC
The DNA here is from genome assembly GCA_025379985.1 of Phyllomedusa bahiana. NCBI lineage: Eukaryota > Metazoa > Chordata > Amphibia > Anura > Hylidae > Phyllomedusa > Phyllomedusa bahiana. The sequence goes on along the minus strand of JAODAL010056016.1, from coordinate 9,518 downwards.
AATAATATTTTTAACATGTTATTTAAAGGGTTTTCTCGCTACAAAGATCATATCTCTAATGATGGGGACAGTAAAAATACGCACTTTTGCAATTGGTTTGCATTACCTAAATCATTTAGTATGGTAGATATAAGCTAATCTGTGAGTGTCTAGAGCTATTTCTGCAGCATGGGGGTTGGGACGCGCCCATTTTTCTGTGACTGGCTGACTGATATTTCATTCAGCCTATTGGGACATGCCCCCTGTGCTGTGATTGGCTGCCTGCACTCTGTGCTTACTCCCCTCTGAGCTGTGGAAAATGAAAGTTAAAGTAGATTCCTCAGCTGGTTGTGATGGTTGTGTCTGTATAATAATGGCTTTCTGAGTTTCTCTATTATCATCTCCCTGCCCTTTGTGAAGGATCTGGGCAATTGCTGAGTCTCTCACTGCTAGATTCACTCCCCCCACCACATAACACAGCCTTATGCACTCTATCCCCTCTACCTCCTGCCTGATAACAGAGGGGGGAGCAGAGTGCATTTCTCACATTTGTTTCATCAGTTCAGGCTGTATGTATAACTGTTTACAGCAATACAGGTGTTCTGGTTACAAGGAGCTTGTGCAGCCTGGGAGGGAGGTGACAGCTCTGCAGGCATGAGAACCATTGCAGGAGGTCTGCAGAGCTGTGACATCCTCTCCCTTCCACTGCTCACACAGAATGATGATGTCACCAGTCTTCAGTGAGGGACGACACGCCAACTAGGAGGAGAGACTTGCCCCTGGATTTAAAGCTGTAACAGACAGAAACAGCTCAAGTCTATGAAAGCCAGTGATGAAAAAACCCCTTTAACCCTAACGGTGAACGCTGTAAAAATTAAGAAAAAGTAAAGAACATGCCAAAATCGCTTTATCTCTATATCCAACCTGACAAGAAAACAGAATCAAAAGTGATAAAAACAATGACACTGTTGAAAACGTCAACTTATCCCACAGATAAGTGGAGTTGAGTCTTGACGCCAACCAGTGGAGTTGATACGAGGGGTCCACCAGTGGAGTTGATACGAGGGGTCCACCAGTGGAGGTGATTCTTGGGTCTCTCCAGTGCAGTTGATTCTTGGGGCCAGTAGTGAAGCTGATTCTTGGGGCCCACCAGTGAGGTTGATTTTTTGACCTACCAGTTGAGTTAATTCTTGGGGCCACCAGTAAAGTTGATTCTTGGGGCTCACCAGTGGAGTTGATTTCTGGGGCTCACCAGTGGAGTTGATTTCTGGGGCCCAACAGTGGAGTTGATTTCTGGGGCCCACCAGTGGAGTTGGTTCTTGGGACCCACCAGTGGAGTCGATTCTTGGGGCCCACCAGTGGGGTTGATTAATAAGGCCCACAAGTAGAGTTGAATCTTGGGGCCCACCATGGAGTTGATTCTCAGGGCCCACCAGTGGAGTTAATTCTTTGGGGCCCACAGGTGAAGATGATGCTTGTGGCCAACTAGCTCAGGTAATTCTTAAAGTCCAGCAGTTCAGTTAATTCATGGGTCTTATCAGTGGAGTTGATTCTTGGGGCCCACCAGTGGAAGTGATTCTTGGGGCCAACTGTGGTGTTGTTTCTGGGTGCCCATCAGGTGAGTTGTTTCTGGGGGCCACCAGTGGAGTTGATTCTTGGGGTTCATCTGTGGAGGTGATTCTTAAGGCCCACCAGTGGAGTTGATTCTTAGGGCCACCAGTTGAGTAAAATATTGGGGCCCACCAGGGGAGTTTATTAGTGGGGCCCACCAGTGGAGGTGATGTGTGGGGCCACCAGTGGAAGTGATCCTTGGGTATCTCCAGTGCTGTTGTTTCTTGGGGCCTGTAGTGTTGCTGATTCTTGGGGCCCACCAGTGAGGTTGATTCTTGGGGCCCACCAGTGGAGTTAATTCTTTGGGGCCCACAAGTAAAGATGATTCTTAAAGTCCAGCAGTTGAGTTAATTCATGGGTCCTATCAGTGGAGGTGATTCTTGGGATCCACCAGTGGAAGTGATTCTTAGGGCCCATCAGTGGAGTTGATTCTTGGGGCTCCACCAGTGGAGTTGATTCTTGGGGGCCACCAGTGGAGTTGATTCTTGGGGGCCACCAGTGGAGTTGATTCTTGGGGTCACCAGTGGAGATGATTTTTTTGGCCACCAGTTGAGTTAATTTTTGAGGTCCACCAGGGGGGATGATTCCTGGGGTCCACCAGTGATTCTTGATTCTTCTGCACACGACTCTTGCTGTATGCTTCCTTTTCTCTTTGTCTGTCTATGCATTCCTATGACACTGACTTTGAAACACCCATAGGCACGGGCTTTACTTGAATTCATAGGGCCCCATAGCAAAATGAAATGGGGTCCCACCACCTGATGACAATAAACTAAATCAGCATCAGAAGTAGCAATAACTAAAGGTATAAATAATCCCGCCACATCAGACAACCCACCTACTAGAGCTGGAGAGGAGAAAGCCAACAGCTACTTGTTTCCTACAAAAAGGAACAATGTTCTTCTGCCTGAGTGAGGCCCCCTCAACCTCGGGGCCCCATAGCAGTCACTATGGCTGCTATGGCTATAGTTACGCTCATAGGAATGCATAGAGAGATTCACTTACAAATCACACAACCATGCTATTTCAGCAACTCAGAGTGCAGGTCACATGACCCAGGGGCAGCGGGGAGAAACCCTTATTCAGCTGCGGGTTTCACATGCCCGGGGCACCCAGTGAGAAATCCTGTATTAAAGTGCGGGTTTCAAAAGGCCCAGGGGCGCAGTGAGAAACCCTGTATTTCAGCTGCAGGTCACATGACCCAGGGGCGCAGTGGAAACCCGGTTTTTTCGGGCTAAAGGTAACATGCCCCAGGGAAAGCAGCGAGAAATCCCTGTATTCAGCTGCAGGTCCATGACCCGGGGGCGGGCAGTGAGAAAATCTTGTATTGGGCGGGCGGGGTCACATGACCAAGGGGGCCCACCCTTTTTGGGGAAACCCTGTTTTCAGCTGCGGGTTTAAATTTTGGAACAGTGGCCCAGCATTTGAGAAATCTTGTTTTGGGTTGGGGTCAAAAACCCCCGGGGGTTTGCAGTGAGAGATCCGGGTATTCAGTGCGGGTTTCACAGGCCCCGGGGGCCCAGCAGTGAGATTTCCTGTATTCGCTGCAGGTCACAGGGCCCCGGGGGAAAAGCACGGAAATCCTGAATTCAGCGGGCGGTCACATGCCCGGGGCACCCATTTGAGAATTTTTGTATTCAAGCGGCAGGTCACAGGGCCCCAGGGGAAAGCATTTGGAGAAACCCTGTTTTTGCTGGCGGGGTCACATGCCCCAAGGGGGCAGCAGTGAGAAAATCCTGTATTCAGCTGCAGGTCACTGAAAACCAGGGGCAGCGTGAGAAATTTCCTGTATTCATTGCGGGTTCCATGACCCCTGGCAGCAGTAGAAACCCTTTTATTCAGCTGCAGGTCAAAATTGCCCCAGTGGCAGCAGTAAAAAACCCTGTATTCGGGCTGCAGGTCACATGCCCCAAGGGGCAGCAGTGAGAGAGCCTTTTTTCAGCTGCGGGGTAAACATGCCCCCCAGTGGGACCCAGGGGAAGAAAAACCCTGTATTAGTGCGGGTCACGGGGACCAGGGGCAGCAGTGGGGAAATTTCTGTATTAAGTGCAGGTCACAGGCCCAAAGGTGGAAACCCAGTGAGAAATCCTGTTTTCAGTGAGGTCACAGGCCCCAGGGGCGCAGTGAGGAAACCCTGTATTCGTCGGGTTTAATATGACCCAGGGGGCAGCAGTGAAAAAATCCTGTTTTGCAGTTTGCGGGGTTTTTTGCCCCAGGGGAAAGCGGGTGAAAAAATCCTCCCTTCAGCGCAGGTAAAAGGGGGAAACCCCCCCCCAAAAGGGGGGGCAGAGTGAGAAACCTGTATTCAGCGCGGTCATTATGCCCTTTGGAAAGCGGGTAAAAAAATCCTGAAATTCGGGCTGCAGGTCAAATGCCCCAGGGGGCAGATGGAAAACCCTGTATTCAAACTGAGGTCCCCATGCCCCTGGGCAGCGTGAGAAATCCTTTTTTTCAGCTGCGGGGTTCACAGCCCCAGGGGCAGCGGGAGAGACCCTGTATTCAGCTGAGGTCCGCCCTTTTGGGCGAGGGAAAAAACCCTTTAAATTCAGCCTGCGGGTTCACATGCCCCGGGGCAGCAGTGGGGAAATCCTGTTTTAAGTGAAGGTCACATGAGCCGGGGGGCCCGGCAGTGAAAAATTCCTGTATTCAGCTGCAGGTCCATGACCCAGTGGCAGCAGTGAGAAATCCTGTTTTCCCAGTTTCAGGTCACATGCCCCGTGGCAGCAGGGAGAAAATCCTAAAAATCAGCTGCAGGTCACATGACCAGTGGCGGCAGTGGAAATCCTGTATTCAGCTGCAGGTCACATAAACCCAGGGGCAGCGGTGAAAAATCGATTCAGCTGCAGGTACATGCCCGGGGCGCAGTGAGAAATCCTGTTTTAAAGCTGCAGGTCTCTTGACCCGGGTGGCGGGCAGTGAGGAAAACTCTGTATTAAAGCTGCAGGTCACATGCCCCCCCCAAAAAAAAGGGGTGGGCACCCCCCAAAGGGGAGAAATTTCCTGTTTTTTGTTTGCAGGTAACATGCCCCGGGGGCGCAGGGAGAAACCCTGTATTCAGCTGCGGTTTTACATGCCCCCAGGGGAGCAGTGCAAAACCCAGTATTCAGCTCCCGGGTAAAAATGCCCCCATGGAAGCATTTGAGAAATCCTGTATTAAGCTGCAGGTCCATGAGCCGGGGGGGCAGCAGTGGAAATCCTGTATTAGCTGAGGGTACTTTTCCCCGTGGCAGCGTGAAAAAACCCTTTTGTATTCAGTTTGCAGGTCACAGGGGGGGGGGGGGGGGAACCCACGGGTAGCAGTGGGGAAATCCTGTATTCAGCTGCAGGTCACATGACCCAAGGGGGCAGCAGTGAGAAACCCTGTATTCAGCTGCGGGGTCCCCATAAATCGGGGGCCCAGCAGGAGAAAATTCCTGTATTCAGCTGCAGGTCCCCTGACCCAGGGACGGGCAGTGAAAAATCCTTTTTATTCAGTGCAGGTCACATGACCCAGGGACAGCAGGGGAGAAATCTTTTATTCAGTGCAGGTCACAGGGCCCAGGACAGCAGGGGGGGGGGGGGAGAGACCCTGTATTCAGCTGAAGGTCACATGACCAGGGACGAAGTGAAAAATCCTGTTTTTCAGTGCGGGGTCCAGGGCCCCAGGGGACAGCAGTGAGAAACCTGATTCAGCTGCGGGGCACATAAACCCAGGGACAGCATTTGGGGAAATTTCCTGTATTCGTGCGGGAAAGGAAAAAATTAAATTTTTTTCCCCTTTTGTAAGGGGCCTGTTTTAAAAATCTTTCGATCTGATGGATCAGTTTTGATTTAGTATGGAGACAACAGCGGTGAGGTTTTTACTTTTTTGATACAAAGATAGTGTATAAGTGTATGGGGGTTTAGGGGAAGTGGGGGGAAGATAATGATGGGGGGTTTGCAGGAGGCATATTGGGAAAACGGGGGGTTTGGGGGGGGGGAGGGGGGTTGGGGGGTGGGAGTGCACTAGAGGCAAAAGGGGAGATGTTGGTGGAGGGGTGTGGGAGTGCACTAGGGGGGATATGGGGAAAGTTGTTGGTGATAGTATTATGGGAGTGCATAGGGCATATGGGGAAATTTTGTTGGTGTTTGGGGTTGGGAGTGCATTTGGAAGGCATATGGGGAGTTTTTTGGTGATGGGTGGTGTGGGGTGCACTATGGGCATTGTGGTGTTGTTGGATGAGTGTGGTCGGGGAGTGAACTAGTGGAAATATGTGGAGTTGTGGATGAGAGTTTTATGGGAGTGCATTTAGGGGGTTTTATGTGGGTTAATTTTGGATGAGAGTGTTATGGGAGGAAACTAGAGGAATAAGTGGAGTTTTTTGGGTTAAATAGGGGGGTTTTGGGATTTGCACAAAGAGGGAATTTGTGGAGTTTTTGGGATGATATTTGGTGGGGGATGAAGATTGGGGGCTTTTGTGGAGTTGTTGGATGAGAGGGGTGTGGAGTGCATAGGGGAAAAAGTGGGGTTTTTGGGATGGAATGGTGGGGGAAGTGCACTATGGCATATGTGGAGTTGTTGGAGGGAGAGTGGTATGGGGGGTGCCCCTAGAGGCATATTTTGGAGTTGTTGGATGAGAGTGGTCGGGGAGTGCACTAAGGCATATGTGGAGTTGTTGGATGGAGGGTTGGGAGGACTAGGGGCATTGGGGTTTGTTGGATATTGGTGGGGGAGTGCACTAGGGGAAAAAAAGGGGGGAAAATTATGGTAGTCAACAAAGGCATATTTGGGGTTTTTAAATTTTAAGTGGATGGGGGATATAGGCATATGGGGAGTTTTTGGGTGGAGTGGGTGGGAGTACATAGGGCTATGGGGATTTGGATTAAGTGGTGGGGGAGTGACTAAGGTTTATGTGGATTGTTGGATGAAGGGTGGGAGTGCATAGGGGGATAGTGGTTGTTGGATGATGGGGTTTGGGAGGGCACAAAGGGGCATTGTGGAGTTGTTGGATAAAGTGGTTGGGAGTGCATAGGGGCATTGTGGAGTTGTGGGATGAAGGGTGGGGAGTGCATAGAGGAATGTGGATTTTTTTGGGATGATAGGGTAGGGGAGTCACAGAGGCATAAGTGGGTTTTTGGGATGTGGGGGTTGGGGGAGTGCACTAGAGGTATATGTGGAGTTGTTGGATATAGTGGTTGGGATGCACAAAGGGGATAAGTGGAGTTGTTGGATAAAGTGGTGGGGGAGTGCCTAGAGGATAGGGAGTTGTTGGATGATAGGGGTTGGGAGGCACTAGGGGTTTAAAAAGTGGGTTGTTGGATGATAGTGGTGTGGGAGTGCACTAGAGGTATATGTGGAGTTGTTGGATGATAGTGGTATGGGAGGGGCACTAGAGGTTTTATTGGGAGTTGTTGGATGATAGTGGTGGGGGAGTGCACTAGAGGCAAAAGTGGAGTTTTTGGACTGATTTTTGGGTATGGGAGTGCACTAGAGGTATATGTGGAGTTGTTGGATGAGAGTGTTATGGGAGTGCACTAGAGGCATATGGGGAGTTGTTGGATGATAGTGGTGTGGGAGTGCACTAGAGGCATATGGGGAGTTGTTGGATGATAGTGGTGTGGGAGTGCACTAGAGGCATATGTGGAGTTGTTGGATGAAGTGGGTTGGGATTTGCACTAGAGGCAAAATGTGGAGTTGTTGGATGAAGTGGTTTGGGGGGGCAGTGCACTAGTGGCAAAAAGTGGGGGTTGTTGGATGAGAGTGGTGTGGGAGTGCACTAGAGGCATAAGTGGAGTTGTTGGATGAGAGTGGTATGGGAGTGCACTAGAGGCATAAGTGGAGTTGTTGATAGGGAATGGGAGTGCACTAAGGCTTTATGTGGATTGTTGGTTGAAGTGGATGGGGATTTGCCACTAGAGGCATAAGTGGAGTTGTTGGATGATAGTGGTATGGGAGTGCACTAGAGGCATAAGTGGAGTTGTTGGATGATAGTGGTATGGGAGTGCACTAGAGGTATATGGGGAGTTGTTGGATGAGAGTGGTGTGGGAGTGCACTACAGGCATATGGGGAGTTGTTGGATGAGAGTGGTATGGGAGTGCACTAGAGGTATATGTGGAGTTGTTGGATGATAGTGGTATGGGAGTGCACTAGAGGCATATGGGGAGTTGTTGGATGAGAGTGGTATGGGAGTGCACTAGAGGCATATGTGGAGTTGTTGGATGAGAGTGGTATGGGAGTGCACTAGAGGCATATGTGGAGTTGTTGGATGAGAGTGGTATGGGAGTGCACTAGAGGCATATGTGGAGTTGTTGGATGAGAGTGGTGTGGGAGTGCACTAGAGGCATATGTGGAGTTGTTGGATGATAGTGGTGTGGGAGTGCACTAGAGGCATATGTGGAGTTGTTGGATGAGAGTGGTGCGGGAGTGCACTAGAGGCATATGTGGAGTTGTTGGATGAGAGTGGTATGGGAGTGCACTAGAGGCATATGTGGAGTTGTTGGATGATAGTGGTATGGGAGTGCACTAGAGGCATATGTGGAGTTGTTGGATGAGAGTGGTATGGGAGTGCACTAGAGGCATAAGTGGAGTTGTTGGATGATAGTGGTATGGGAGTGCACTAGAGGCATATGTGGAGTTGTTGGATGAGAGTGGTATGGGAGTGCACTAGAGGCATATGTGGAGTTGTTGGATGAGAGTGGTATGGGAGTGCACTAGAGGCATATGTGGAGTTGTTGGATGAGAGTGGTATGGGAGTGCACTAGAGGTATAAGTGGAGTTGTTGGATGATAGTGGTATGGGAGTGCACTAGAGGCATATGTGGAGTTGTTGGATGATAGTGGTATGGGAGTGCACTAGAGGCATATGTGGAGTTGTTGGATGAGAGTGGTATGGGAGTGCACTAGAGTTATAAGTGGAGTTGTTGGATGATAGTGGTATGGGAGTGCACTAGAGGCATATGTGGAGTTGTTGGATGAGAGTGGTTTGGGAGTGCACTAGAGGCATAAGTGGAGTTGTTGGATGATAGTGGTATGGGAGTGCACTAGAGGCATAAGTGGAGTTGTTGGATGATAGTGGTGTGGGAGTGCACTAGAGGCATATGGGGAGTTGTTGGATGAGAGTGGTATGGGAGTGCACTAGAGGCATATGTGGAGTTGTTGGATGATAGTGGTATGGGAGTGCACTAGAGGCATAAGTGGAGTTGTTGGATGATAGTGGTATGGGAGTGCACTAGAGGCATATGTGGAGTTGTTGGATGATAGTGGTGTGGGAGTGCACTAGAGGCATATGGGGAGTTGTTGGATGAGAGTGGTATGGGAGTGCACTAGAGGCATAAGTGGAGTTGTTGGATGATAGTGGTGTGGGAGTGCACTAGAGGCATATGTGGAGTTGTTGGATGATAGTGGTGTGGGAGTGCACTAGAGGCATATGTGGAGTTGTTGGATGAGAGTGGTGTGGGAGTGCACTAGAGGCATATGTGGAGTTGTTGGATGAGAGTGGTGCGGGAGTGCACTAGAGGCATATGTGGAGTTGTTGGATGAGAGTGGTATGGGAGTGCACTAGAGGCATATGTGGAGTTGTTGGATGATAGTGGTATGGGAGTGCACTAGAGGCATATGTGGAGTTGTTGGATGAGAGTGGTATGGGAGTGCACTAGAGGCATAAGTGGAGTTGTTGGATGATAGTGGTATGGGAGTGCACAGAGGTAGGAGTTGTTGGAGGGAAGTGGTATGGGAGTGCACTAAGGATATTGGGGGTTGTTGGTGAGAGGGTTTGGGAGTGAACTGGGAATGTGGGTTGTTTGGGTGGGGGGTTTGGGAGGAAATAGGGATAGGGGATTTGTTGGATGAAGGGTGTGGGAGTGAAATAAGGAATATGTGGAGTGTTGGTTTAAGGGGTTTGGGAGTGCACTAAGGTAGGGGATTTTTGTTGGATGAAGTGGTTGGGATGCACTGGGTATGGGAGTTGTTG
>JAODAL010056015.1:0-23563 GCA_025379985.1 Phyllomedusa bahiana | reverse complement strand
TTTTTTTTACGGTACCAAAGCATAAAGGAAACCATACCTGTTTGGTATTGCTGGATGCGCATCAACCTGTAGAATACAGGTAACACATCATTTTCACCAAAGATTGAACAGCGTAAAAACAAAACTCCCGCAAACATGGTGCAAGTACTTTTTTTCACATTTTGCCCTACTTACAATTGTTTTGTGGTTTCTCAGTATATTCTATGGTAATATGAATAACATCATTAAAAAGCACATCTTGTTCCGCAAAATAAAAGCCCTCATATGTCTATGTAGGTGGAAAAATAAAAAAGTTATGGCTCCGGGAAGGCGAGGAAGGAAAAACAAGCATGACAAAAAAAAAATAAAAGCTTCATCAGGAAGGGGTTAAAACTTTTGCTGTTTTGCAGGTTTCTGGCAAGTGGGGAGAGTCACACCCCTCTGCAGTACCAGTTTCGTATGGGCAAATCCAGGATTGGTAAAACAGTATCAGACACTTCCACTCAACTATGGGTTTGTTTGCAACCACAATATTTACCCGAGCCCAACACTGCTTACAGATTGCTGCTGAGTTTTGTGGTCCCACAGCATTTCAAAACTGCATTGGAGCTGTGGATGGCAAGCATGTGCGTATCCAGAAGCCGCCTGGAAGTGGGTCACTGTGTTATAACTATAAAACTTTGCTCTATTATTGTAATGGCTATTGCAGATTCCCATTGCCGTTTTGTTGCAGTGGACATTGGTGCATTGGGGAAAACCAAAGACTCCAAGGTGTGTACTATGTCCAACATGGGTATGTGTATCTATGGGTAACACGAAAATAGGATCTTTAATTATCATCTTACCAAAGAGTCCAAAGAGTGGTTGAATGTGTCTTTGGCATACTTGTCAGAAAGTGGCGTGTTTTAGCGACATGTATTCAATTACACCCCCAAAATGTAAACCAGGTTGTCCAGGCCACAATAGTCTTGCATAACTTTGTCCTTGCCAAAGATTCGCCTTCTGCAGAGTTGGTGGAAGATGCCCCAACACTGCCAAGTTTGCAAGCTGTTCCACCCAGAACAACCACAGCCATCATGTGTATTGATGTCCAATTTACAGACTGTTTTATGTCGCCCAATGGTCAAGTTCATTAGCAAGACAATGTAATCTGAGCCCTCATGTGTTAGGTATTTCCCAGACTGTCTTTACATTAATTATTTTGGTTGATTGTAAAAATACTTCTGGTTCTATATTGTGCAGACAGATTTAAGATTTATTAAAATTTGTGGCCTTTTATTTGAAACAAAGAACATAATAAAAAAAACACATTTCACCAGTAAAGTTTTTAAATATGTCACAACTTCAATAATTCAAAAACATACATCTTTTTACATATTTACCCATTAGCAAAATCTTCTAAACACTCTTACACATTGTCACGTCCCGGACGTATGAGGTGGATCCACTGGACCACCGCAAGCGAGGGTGTAAGCCACGCCAGGAAATGGAATCTAAGTAGGTCCCGGTTTTCACCAGAGCCCGCCACAAAGCGGGATGGACTTGCTGCGGCGGGAGTCTACCAGGTCGTTACCCACTGACGTGACTTGCTTGCGGTGGCAGCCGAGGTATAGCGTGGTGCAGAATCGTCAGGCAGGCTCGTAGTCGGGACAGGCAGAAGGTCAGGGCAGGCGGCACAGGTTCGTGGTCGTGGACAGGCACTAGGTCAGGCAGGCGGCAAGATGCGTGGTCGAGGAACGGAGCTAAATGGTACGTTACACGTTAAGTCAGAAAAAGGCTTGTAACGCTTTCTCTATAGGCAGAAATGGCACTCAAGATCCGGCAACAGCCCCAGGAAGGGGCAGGCTTAAATAAGGGCAGTGACCGGCAATAGTCCATTACCGGTGCACTGGCCCTTTAAATCTCGCAGTGCCGGCGCGCGCGTGCGCCTTAGATATCGGGGACACGCGCACCAGGAGGCTGAGCCCGCAAACGGAGCGCGGCCGGGTAAGTATAGAGGAGCCGGGCCGGCCGGGTGAGCGCGCCAACCGGGTGCGGCGATCACGGGTGTACCCGCGACCCGGGACAGGGGTCGCGGGCCCACCCGTGACAGTTCCCCCCCCCTTCGGCCTCCCCCTCCTTCTGGCCTGGAGGAACCTCTGAATTATGTCACGATCCAGAATATTGCTCTCTGGCTCCCAGGATCTCTCCTCGGGCCCGAACCCCTTCTAGTCAATGAGAAAAAAACGCTTCCCTCTGACCGTCTTCATATCCAGAATCTCCTTTACCATAAAGACATCGGTGGTATCGGCCTCAGGAGTGGGAGGAGCAAGTACCCGAGAGAAGCGATTAAGGATGACCGGTTTTAGCAGGGAGACATGGAAGGAGTTCGGGACCCTCATAGTGGGGGAAAGGCGGAGCTTGTAGGCTACTGGGTTAATGCGCTTTAGCACCTCGAATGGACCCAGGAACCGGGACCCAGCGTAGAGCTGGGAACCTTGAAATGTATATATTTAGCCGACAACCACACCTTGTTACCTGGGGAGAAGGTTGGCGGAGTCTTCGCTTTTTGTCGGCTTGAGCCTTGGTGCGGGCGGAGGCCTGGAGTAGCGAATGGTGAGTCTGTTTCCAGATAGCAGTCAGGTCCTGGACCAGCTCTTCCACAGCAGGGACCTCCGAGGGCACAGAAAGGGGGAGGGGTGGGCGGGGATGTCGCCCGTAGACAATAAAGAAAGGAGCAGCACCAGCAGACTCCGAGTCCAATGAGTTATACGAAAACTCGGCCAGGGGCAACAAGCTGGACCAATCATCCTGGCGTGCGGAGACAAAGTGGCGCAGGTAGCAACCTAGGGTCTGGTTTACTCTCTCTACCTGCCCATTGGACTGGGGGTGGTAGGCTGAAGAAAAGTCCAGTTTCATTTGTAGTTGGTTACAGAGGGAGCGCCAGAATCTGGAGACAAATTGAACGCCACGGTCCGACACTATGTGCCGAGGGAGCCCATGCAGCCGAAAAATATGTAGAAAAAATAGACTGGCAAGGCGAGGAGCTGAGGGTAGGCCCGGCAGAGGAATAAAGTGGGACATCTTTGAAAACCGGTCTGTAACCACCCAGATCACGGTGTTGCCAGCGGAAGGAGGGAGATCCGTGATAAAATCCATGGCCACATGGGTCCAAGGACAGCTGGGTATAGGTAGAGGCAGGAGCAGACCTGCCGGTTTGAGACGAGGAGACTTGTTCCGGGCACAGGAAGCGCAGGCCTCCACGAACTCACGAACATCCTGGGCTAGGCTCGGCCACCAGTAGAATCGAGAGATGAGAGAGCAGGACCTCTGCACTCCTGGGTGCCCCGCCATACGGGAGCAATGACCCCATGACAATATCTTCTTCCGAAGAGCGGGACGGACGTATGTCTTGCCGGGAGGCATGCGTTGTAGATCTATCGGTGCGGCCGAGATGAGCCGTTCTGGAGGGATAATGTGCCGTGGAGTCACATCCGAAGTACGGGAGAGAGCGTCGGCCTTGATATTTCGTTCCGCAGGGCGAAAATGAATGAGAAAATTAAACCGGGAGAAGAAGAGAGACCAACGAGCCTGGCGTGGATTTAAGCGTTGGGCAGTCTGGAGATACAGCAGATTTTTATGGTCAGTATAGATGCTGACAGGGTGACGAGCCCCCTCCAAGAGATATCTCCATTCTTCCAGTGCCAGCTTGATGGCCAGCAATTCCCGGTCGCCGATAGAGTAGTTCCTTTCAGCAGAGGAAAAACTTTTAGAAAAGAACCCGCAAGTGAGGGTTTTGCCTTTGGGCCCTTTCTGGGAGAGTATGGCCCCGGCCCCCACCGAGGAGGCGTCGACCTCGAGAAAAAATGGTTGTTCAGTATCTGGCCGAGAGAGCACTGGCGCAGAGGCGAAGGCACATTTTAACTTAGAGAAGGCTTCCTCTGCCGCTGGTGGCCAGAGCTTAGGATTTGCGTTCTTCTTGGTTAAAGCCACTATGGGGGACACCAGCGAGGAAAAATGTGGTATAAATTGCCTGTAATAGTTGGCGAACCCCAGGAATCTTTGTATGGCTCGGAGACCCACGGGGCGCGGCCACTGTAGGACGGCAGACAACTTCGCGGGGTCCATCTGTAGGCCCTTGTCAGAAATGATGTAGCCGAGGAATGGTAGGCTCTGCTGATGAAACTGGCACTTCTTAAGTTTGGCATAGAGGCGGTTGGCCCTTAGACGTCTGGGGACCTGGCGCACGTGAACTTGAACTTGATGGGACTCGAAGTCGGGGGAGAAAACCAGAATGTCGTCAAGATATACAACCACGCATGTGTACAGGAGGTCCCGGAAGTTGTCATTGACGAATTCTTGGAAGACGGCCAGGGCATTGCAGAGCCCGAAGGGCATGACCAGGTACTCGAAGTGCCCGTCGCGGGTGTTGAAAGCGGTCTTCCATTCGTCGCCCTCCCGTATCCGTATGAGGTTATAAGCCCCTCGCAGGTCCAGTTTAGTAAAGACCTTGGCACCTCGTAGACGGTCAAAAAGTTCCGTGATCAATGGCAGGGGATAGTGGTTCTTTACCGTTATCTTGTTGAGGCCTCTATAGTCTATGCAAGGACGCAGGCTTCCGTCCTTCTTAGCCACGAAGAAGAACCCGGCCCCAGCTGGAGAGGAGGACTTGCGGATAAACCCCCTCTGGAGATTCTCCTTGATATATGTAGACATAGCCAAGGTCTCAGGTACCGACAGGGGGTAAACCCTGCCACGTGGAGGAGACGTCCCAGGCAGAAGATCAATAGGACAGTCGTATGGGCGATGGGGCGGCAACGTCTCAGCTTGCTTCTCGGAGAAGACATCTGCGAAGGCTTGGTATGGTGCAGGAAGGCCCGTCAGAGGCTTAGACGACCCCAAAGAAGCGATAAGCACCGGACGAGGTGCCACCAAACAGCGAGACTGACACTCCGAACCCCAACTCAGGACTTCGCCCGTCTGCCAATCAAGCACGGGAGCGTGGCGTTGCAGCCACGGGAGACCTAGGAGAATGGACGAGGAGGAACGGGGTAGTACATAGAACGCAAGTCTCTCCTTATGCAGCACCTTTACTTGTAGGACCAGGGGCTCAGCTTCTCCAGGCGGATCACAGGGAGGTTATGCTGGGATACCAGGGCAGCGTCCAAGAAATTTCCGGCAGACCCAGAGTCCAGGAAAGCAGTAGCCTGAAACTGGGCACCAGGCCCAGTGCCGACGATCACGGGCATGGTCAGGCGAGGAGAGGGCTTGCTCTCACCTAGGGACGCCTCTCCTACGTACCCTAGGTGCGCCCGTTTCCCGGACGCTGAGGGCGCAGTGGACAGGATCTGCGGAAATGGTCTGCACTGCCACAGTACAGACAAAGATTCTCCTCACGTCTTCTGGTTAGCTCAGTTGTAGACAGGTGGGCCCGATCCACCTCCATGGCCTCTTCGGCGGCAGGTGGCGAGGGCAACTGAGGCGGCCTTTGAAATACTGGGGCCAGACGAGGAAGACGACGGGGTCTAGCTTGCTCCCGTTCCTGCCGGAGTTCCTCCTGGCGTTCCGAGAAACGGATGTCAATCCGAGTGGCCAGGGAGATAAGGTCACTCAAGGAAGACGGGAGATCCCGGGCGGATAGAGCATCCTTGATGCGGCTGGAGAGGCCCTTCTTGAAGGTGGCAGTCAACGCCGCTTCATTCCACGATAACTCGGAAGCCAAAGTGCGGAAACGTACGGCATAATCGCCTACAGATGAGTCCCCTTGGCGCAGATTTAGCAAGGCGGTCTCGGCAGACGAAGCCCGGGACGGTTCCTCGAAAACGCTCCTGAACTCGGTGAGGAATGAAGCCAGGTTAGCTGTGACCGGATCGTCCCTGTCCCAGAGGGGGGTAGCCCAGGCCAGGGCTTTCCCGGAGAGAAGGCTGAGCACGAACGCCACCTTAGACCGTTCGGTAGGAAATTGGTTGCCCATTAACTCAATATGCAGGGAGCATTGGGTGATAAAGCCCCTGCAGGCCTTGGAGTCCCCATCGAATTTGGTCGGCATAGATAGACGGAGCCGTGGACCAGCGGTTGGAGCCGGAACCGGGGGAGCAGCGGGAGCCACGGGAGCGGGTTGCTGCTGCTGAGCGGCCAGGAACTGCTGCATCATGGCGGAGAGATGGCTGAGTTGCTGGGCTTGCTGAGCGAGCTGTTGTGACTGCTGAGCCACAATGGCGGTGAGGTCAGCGTCAGACGGCAGAGGCACCTTGGCGGGATCCATGGCCGGATCTTACTGTCACGTCCCGGACGTAGGAGGTGGATCCACTGGACCACCGCAAGCGATGGTGTAAGCCACGCCAGGAAACGGAATCTAAGTAGGTCCCGGTTTTCACCAGAGCCCGCCGCAAAGCGGGATGGACTTGCTGCGGCGGGAGTCTACCAGGTCGTTACCCCTGACGTGACTTGCTTGCGGTGGCAGCCAAGGTATAGCGTGGTGCAGAATCGTCAGGCAGGCTCGTAGTCGGGGACAGGCAGAAGGTCAGGGCAGGCGGCACAGGTTCGTGGTCGTGGACAGGCACTAGGTCAGGGCAGGCGGCAAGATGCGTGGTCGAGGAACGGAAGCTAATGGTACGGTACACGGTAAGTCAGAACAAGGCTTGTAACGCTTTCTCTATAGGCAGAAATGGCACTAAAGATCCGGCAACAGCCCCAGGAAGGGGCAGGCTTAAATAAGAGCAGTGACCAGCAAAAGCCAATTACCGGTGCACTGGCCCTTTAAATCTCGCAGTGCCGGCGCGCGCGCGCCTTAGATATCGGGGACGCGCGCACCGGGAGGCTGAGACCGCAACAGGAGCGCGGCCGGGTAAGTAGAGAGGAGCCGGGCCGGCCGGGTGAGCGCGCCCACCCCCCTACATGCGGGAGCGGCGGTGCCGCTCGTGCGGTGACCACGGGTGTGCCCGCGACCCGGGACGGGGGTCGCGGGCCCACCCGTGACACACATTATGCCAGCAATGTCAGCACTTGATTCACGATTGTAACCCGCCAAATGTGGGTTGGGGAGGTAGCAGCCATTCGTGGGAGCACTTAGCCAGTATTTAACTATAGCATCTCACTCAGCAGCCTATTAACAAGATCTAAAGCATTCAAGATTGTAACCTGCCAAATGTGGGTTGGGGAGGTAGCAGCCATTTGTGGGAGCACTTAGCCCCCATTAAAATATGGCACCTCACATAGCAGCCTATTAACAAGATCTAAAACATAAAAGATTGTAACCCACCAACAGACATGTTTGGTCATCTGTGTACCACACAACAGTAAGGAGGATGTTATGGGTGCCCCCGCATCCCCCGTGTCGGGTCGCGGATGCACCCGCATCCCTGCAGCATCTTCCGTGGCGAGCGACGCCGCAGCCCGGACCTTGGGCTGCGGGCGCGCTCGCAGCTCTGTTCAGCACTTACCTCGCCACGCTCCTGTTCCCGGCCAGATTTAAAGGGACAGCACACCGATGATTGGTTTTCATCGGGCGCTGATCCTATTTAAGTCCTGCCCTTTCCCGTTACCCTTGCAGAATTGATAGTGCCCTGTGCCTAGAGAGGAAGCGTTCTATAAGTGTCTTTTGCCTATACCGTGTACCGTACCGTTTGCCTCCGTCCCTCGACCACGAACCATTGCCGCCTGTCCTGACCTTCCTGCCTGTTCCTGACTACGAGCTTGCTTCACGATTCTGTACCACGCCGCACCTCGGCCGCCACCACAAGCAAGTCACGTCATGGGTAGCGATCTGGTAGTACTCCACCGCAGCAAGTCCATCCCGCTTTGCGGCGGGCTCTGGTGAAAACCGGGCCTACTCTGATTCCGCTCCCTGGCGTGGCTTTCACCATCGCTTGTGGTGGTCCAGAGGATCCACTACAACTGACCGTTACAGTTATTTTCGGCCATGGCTCCCGCTAAGGCGCCTCTTCCGAGCGTCGCTGACCGCACCACCATCGTGGCCCAGCAATCTAAGCAGATCACGCAGCTAGCGCAGCAGCTTAACCAGCTGACTACTATGACACAGCAGCTCCTCGCCACTCAGCAGCAACAGCCAGCTGCTGTGGCTCCTCCCGTGGCAGCTGTTCCGGGGATGTCTGCGGCCCTAAACCAGGGGCATTGCTAGGGTCCCAAAACATCCGGGGCTAGGGCCCTTACGTTTTTCTGAGTAGGGCTGGGTGCACACAGCATTTTTTAAGCCACATTGTCAACTGCGGATGTATTTTTACAGAGAAAAAACTTCTGTTCCTGTCACTAATTTTCTGCACATTCCACATAGATCCCGTCCATCTCCTCAGCAGTCACTGCACAATGAAAATCAGAGCTGACAAATTTGCATTTTCACAATCTCTCAACTATGTATGACAGTGTAACACCTAACAAATAAGTCAACAAATAATACACTGATACATGGAGCAAATCTACCAGACGAATCAATGTTACTAAAAAAACTCCTGCAAAACCAAGACCCAAAACTATTACTACTTAAGGTTCAAATAATTCTGCCAGACCCTGACCAAACGCGACCCCCACATGTGACATCAGTTGTACATATAACAGCGCCATATATACCGTGACCATTTAGTAGTAGATACTAGTTGTATGTAGGCTCAGCAGAAATATAAGTGGTTACACTGCAGTTACCTTTAGTGACTCACAGGAGACGTCTCTGAAGAGTTGTTCTCTTTCTCTTCTTCTTCTTCTCCATCTTTCCCAGACGCCACGATGTCCTCTCCCGGCCACGACTCTTCACTGTAGAATTTACAAAACAAACATCCTCAATTTATCAGCACTTCTCTACAAATTCCTATCTCTATACAAACTCCCCATCTATAGTGGTCCAAATGATAATAATTGCCCCCATGTAGGTAAATATTTGCCCCCTGTAGCCAGGTAGTAGCCCACTGTGGCCAGGTTCTAGCCCCCTTAAGCCAAGTAGTTGCCCCTCTAGCCAGGTTATTAGCCCCTCTAGCCAGGTTACTGCCCTCTGTAGCTATGTTACTGCCCCCTTTAGTCAGTAATATGCCCCCTGTAGCCAGTAATATGCCTCATTTAGCCAGGTTACTGTCTTACTGTCCCCTTAGCCATGTAATATGCCCCCCATAGCCAGGTAATATGCCCCTTTTAGCCAGTAATATGCTCCCCATAGCAAATAATATGCCCCCCTCAGCCAGTAATATTCCCCCCTCAGTCAGTAATATTCCTCCCTCAGCCAGGTTATATGCCCCCTTAAGCCAGTAATATGCTCCCCTTAGCCAATAATATGCCCCCTTAGCCAAAAATATGCCCCCTTTAGCCAGTAATATTCCCCCTTTAGCCAGTAATATGCCCCCCTCAACCAATAATATGCCCCCTTAGCCAGTAATATGCCCCTTTAGCCAATAATATGCCCCTGTCGCCAAAAATATGCCCCCGTGAGCCAGTAATATGCCCCTTTAGCCAGTAATATGCCCCCATAGCCCATAATATGCCCCCCATAGCCATTAATATGCCTCCCATAGCCATTAATATGCCCCCATAGCCATTAATATGCCCCCATAACCTATTTAGTAGCAGATGGAGGTGCTGATGTAGCAAGTAAGATTGAATGAACAGAGGTCTCCCAAAAGATTCAGTTGGGTGAACACCCGCCTTTGAAATCAAATGTAAAGGTTTTAAGGGGGAAATTTTGCTTATTTCAAGGGTAACTTTGTTTTTCATAGAGTTAAAGATGTTTACAAATTTAATAATTCTGACTCGTTGCCCTCCAAATCAAAAGGACCCCAAATTTTTTAGTCCAAAAAAAAACCCCTTCTCACAATTCCCCGGATTAGTCAAAAAGTTTCCCTCCCCAGTGTCCCGGAAAAATTGCGTAGGAGGGTAAAAAGCAGCCCTCTCCTGTTGTGAGGCTGAAGTAAAGGATTTTTTTAAAGATAAAAAAAAGTTATGATAAGTAAACCAAAGATTTTTTAATAAATTTCATAATTTTTTCAGGAAAAAGTCATTTCATAAAAACCGACATGCTTCCGCCTTGTAATGATTGTAGATGTATAGGGGGTTTCCAATTAATGTGGCCAAAACTATCTCCCTCAAAGTATAAGCCCGAAGTTTTTAAATGACTCCCCATACCCTAGATAAGTGGAGAAATTCTACCATGGGTTTCAAATAGGAGTCGAGATACTTTACATAGGGGTTTGCAGAGTTTTTTCATTTTTGGGGACACATTGGGAGGCCCGGGGGGACTTAGGATCTTTTGGACCTTTGGAACAATAAAAGCGGATCTTTGGGTACCCAAAAAATTTGCTATCCTCCCTTTTGAAATAACTAGGAAACAATTGGGTAAACCCACTAATTTGGTTTATTCCTGAAAGGATGAGGGGGGAAAAAATTAATTTTTTTATACAGATCCGTTTTGAAATTTGGCGAAAAGCTTTCTTTCGTAATTGCCTTACCAAAACCCACTACTTTGCCTCCTTTGTGGGGCTTTAAAAAAAAACTTACCATTTGGCACAATTCACGTAAAGCCCCCCCTTGGTCTTTGTAAAAATGTCCAAAAGGTAGGGGATGAGGATCTTACAAAATTTGCCCATGCCCAATTTTACAAAAATTTTCCACTTGGGGCAGATATTTAGGGAGGAAAATTTTATAGTTTTGGGGGGTTAATGGATTTAACTTACCCAGACCAGCATTTTAAAAAACTCATCCAATTCCTCAATTTTAAATGCACAATTCCTGGCCCGGGACAGTACACCCTTTGTATTTTTTTTTCTGTAGTTTTATTAAAAACCAATTTTTCGTGCGAATGGTGTAAATTTTTTTTTCGGCTGAAAAAAAAGTCAAAACATGGGGTTGGAGAAAAAGTAACCCCCAAAGATAATCCTCAATTTGTGATTTGTGAGAGGAATACCGAAAAAATTTTAAATTACCTGAATTTGGGAAAAGAAGAACTCAGGTTGGGTGTTTCTTTTTTTCCATCAAAAGTTTCGCATTATAGTTTCCTTTCTTTTCCCCTTTTTTGGGGGAGGGCCCCATTATCTTGTGATGTCATTTTGGAGGTTATTCCTACCGTGAAATGCTCATAGATGTAGATCTAGTGGGAATATTTGTTTTTACCGTATATACTTGAGTTTAAGCCGATTTTTCGCCAAAAAATTTGCTAAAAAATGCGCCCCTGGGTTATACTCGAGTCACTGTTGGACTCACGCTGCGAGGCCCGAGTGCTGACAGGGACCTTCATTTTTTGGGGCCTAGGGAGCGTAAAAATGAAGGTCGAGTGGCGCACAGTGTCCGGGCCTGCGCGGGCCGGGGGGCACTGTCCTCGATCCCTTCACCTACATGCGCTCCCCCGGGAGCGCTATAGGTGAAGGGGATACTCATGCGGTGCACAGAGCGAGCGCTCCGTGCTCCCATGGCTCCGGGGGCCCCCAAGATGGCGGCTGCCCGGGAGTTGCCTGTCCCAGAAGACCGAGTACAGCGCGAGGAGGGGGAAAGCGAGGGGGCGGGCGGCGACGGAGAGGAGCAGGGGGGTCAGGTAAATGATTTTTTTTTTTATTTTTTTAAACGCCTTACCTGCCTACAGCCGGCCCCATACCTGCCAACACCGGCCCTATACCGCCTCAGCTGCCTATACCTGCCCCCCCCCTACAGCGCCTATACTGCCCTATACCGCCTTCCTGCCCACAGCCCCCCTATACCGCCTCGCGGCCCTTTTCCTCCTACAGCCGGCCCATACCCGCTAAGCCGGCCCCATACCTGCCTCGGCCATACCTCCACGCTGCCTACAGCGCCTATACCTGCCTACAGCCGCCCTATACCTGCCCTATACCTGCCTATACCCGCCCCATACCGCCTACAGCTCCTATACCTGCCTACAGCGGCCCCTTATACCTGCCCACAGCCCGGCCTTTTAAAACCTTTTTTCCTTCAGCGCCCATACTGCCTACAGCTGCCCTATTCCCAATGCCTACAGCTGCCTATACCGCCCCCAAAATGCCCACAGCTGCCTATACCTGCCCCTTTTCCCCTACACCCCCCTATCCTGCGTTGGGGCCCTATACCTGCCTTTTACCCTTTTTGGGGGCCCTATACCTCCCTTTTTCTGTTATGGGGGCATATAATGCCCATTACATGCCTATGGGGCCCTTACGTGCCCCTTTTGGGAATATACCCGCCTATATGCTTTTGGGCCATATATTGCCTATAATTGCCCATGGGGGCATTTAAAAGCCTAGTAAATTTTTTTGGTCCATTTTTATTTTTAAAAATTTCCCGGGGACTGCTTTTTTACCCTAGGTTATACTCGGTCAATAAACCTTTCCCCGTTTTTTTGGAAAAAAAGGTGCCTCGGCTTTTAAAACGGGTGGTTATATAGGGATATATGGTATTTCAAAAACCATCAAGACTCGGCTAGTCTGGAAGTCTCTAAATCACGTACAAATTTTTTTTTTTTTTAGAATTTTACTCCTTTTTCCCCTGTGAATATTTATCTCCTATTTCTTCTAACTTTTCAAAATTCTCTGTTTTAACCCCCAAAAAATTTATTCTAGCTTCCTAAAATTTAATCTCCCAAAGTCCAGGGGTTTTTTTTTTTTTGACCAATCAAAGCTCCATCATCGACTGGAGCAATTATTACACACTTCCCCCCATCTGGTACGAAAAAAACCCTCCTCCACAGGAAAAAATGGAAAGACCTGAATACATAATCCCCTTGGGTAAACCCTTTAATAGATAAATTTTCCAAAGTGGGTTTGTTCCACCAAATTTTCATACGTTTTTTTTTAACAAAAACTTAATTGATTTTTTTACTCCAAAGTCTGCCCCCCAAAAACTTCCATTTTTGTATTACTCTTTATTTTAAAAGTCGATTTGAGAAAACCACAATTTGGGCTCTCTTTAAATTCCTCCTGGGTTTCCAAAATTTTTTTTTCAAAAAGAAAAAATACAAAATTTAAATATCAATTACAACAAAAAAGAACCGAAAAATAATCTTTTCCGATTTAAACCCTAGAAAACAAATAATAAAAAAAAATCGGAAAGAAAAAAATATCCAAAAACAATAATTTGTATTCAAAAAACAAAAACAAAAAAAATACAACAAATCTTTAAAAAAACAGAAAATGGGGGAAAAAAACTATCAAAAAGGCAATTATAATATAAAAAAAAATGATAGAAATATATTTTTGCACATCCAAAAATACATAATATTAAAAAAATTCTCAAAAAAGTGTAACATAATCGAAATAAAATATACTGATTATAAGGGAAACATATAAGGGGATGTATAAAAGCCGTGCAATTTAATGTAAATCCTAAAGTCATCATAGAATTTTTTTAGTGAAATGTATTAGATCCAGCAGACCCCATGATCCAAATTACATAATATATAGAACAAATTCACCAAAAAGGTAACAATTGTGACACTTTGTTTTCTCTGGCCCCTTGGCCGTCCCCGGGGGTATTGCCTCCTGGGTCGCCGTTTTTTTGTAGGCGGAAAGGCACTCGACACGGTTTCACGTTTTTTTAAAGGGCCTCCACCGCTTTTTGGGCCAGGTTTTTAAAAGACTTGGAAAAAAAATACAAAACAAAAATCCCAGGCCCTTTGGCCCCTTAAATAAACAGAGCGCTCCCTTTCACATGTTTTCTGGCCTAAAGTCCTATTACACTTCCTGCCTCTCCAAAAGTCACGGTTCCCCCAAGCCTCCGGGGGGCCGACCTCTCTCCGGCTCCTCTGCCCATACCGGGTACAGCCCCGCCCCCCCCAATACCGGGGGTCTGGCTTTTATAGGGCCCCCAGAGATTCCCAAAATCGGGCTGGAAACCCGGGACCCCGGAAGCGGGGGGGCAGCCCCCCACCCACATATGCTGTCCCGGGGAAAAGCCACCCCCCTAACTGCTGCCTGCAGCATTCTAGCCGCTACCTAAAGTGACAGTAATAGTACTGAAATCTGCCTCGGGCTACTTGCGTCAATTGGTTTCCCATCGAGGAAATTGGGGCCCTCCCTCCCCTCAGTGATGGAACCTCCACTGCAGTAGGCGATTTGGGACAATGTACCTCTGTGTCCCCCTTAACCTGTAGGCAGTGGCCCATGGTTCTCAGACACTCCACACCCAAAGGGAAAACCCTGCGATGACTTCACCTCCTTCCAGGGGAGTTTCACGGCTGAGGACTTGTCGTCCCTCCCTACCCAGACTTTCAGCAGTGAGAAGACCACTTTCATGGCCTGGTTTCCCTTTTTCCTGCAATATCTTTGCGTATTTTAGGGGTCCGGCACTCACCTTTTTCACAGCCCCGTTTCCGTTATGGGCTTGGGTACGTGTTTTTGGGGGCGGGCCTTATAGCCTACAGGGGCCCAATGTTTTGCTCTGAACCCGGCCTCACCAATATCGGAGGGCACATTTCCCGTGCAAATTTACCCTCCATTTAGCCAAGACCCTTTGGGAACAATGTGTGGAGATGTTTCCCCTTTCCCTTCCCCCCAGGTCTTTGGGCACCATCAAGGGCAGCCAGACTAACCTCCTTCTGGGTCTCCAACTCAAACCCCAATCTGGCTGTTTTCACATTAGGTAATTCAGTCACCTTCTCAACACCAGAAGGGGCTGCAGACATCTGGCTGGACGAAGCACTCACATATAAGTCATCACCATAGTTGCCAAATTTCGAAAATAAAAAAGCAGGAGACTTCAGTGGGCGGCGCGCGTAGCGACAAAGATTTGCATGGACACGCCCAACTTGTCAGTATGCCACGCCCCTTCAAAAAGCCACACCCACTCCACCTAACTGCATAACGGCTTTGGAAGAAAGCCAGGTAGATGCCCTTATAGCCAGGTAGTAGCCCCCCATAACCAGGTAGTGCCCCTTAAAGGCCGGTAGATGCCCCCTGGTAGCCACGTAGATGCCCCCTCGGTAGCCCGGGAGAGCCAAATTTGTAGCCAGGTAGATGCCCCCCTCTGTTGCCAGGTAGGTGCCCCCCTTTGTTAGCCAGGTAGGTGCCCCCATTGTTAGCCAGGTAGGTGCCCCCATTGTTAGCCAGGTAGTGCCCCATCTGTTAGCCAGGAAGTGCCCCCATCTGTGTAGCCAGGTAGTGCCCCCATCTGTTAGCCAGGAGATGTCCCCATTGTTGCCAGGTAGATGTCCCCTCTGTTAGCCAGGTAGATGTCCCCTCTGTTAGCCAGGTAGTTGTCCCCTCTGTTAGCCAGGTAGTGCCCCCATCTGATAGCCAGGTAGTGCCCCCATCTGTAGCCAGGTAGTGCCCCCCTTTGTTGCCAGGTAGTGCCCCCTCTGTTGCCAGGTAGTGCCCCCTTTGTTGCCAGGTAGTTGCCCCCTTTGTTAGCCAGGTAGAGCCCCCTAAAGCTAATAAAAATAAAAATAATAAAATCCACTTACCTTACCAGGCTCCTGCAGGCGGCCAGCTCCTGCCCGATCTCCTCAGCGGGCAGGGGGAAGTGAGAGCAGCCGCGCGTCACTTCCCCCTGCGCCGCTGACCTGTATGTGCGGCGCACACACCGGCGCCGTACATTCAGGGAGAGGAGGGAGGAGGGAGCGATCCCTCCTGCCTCCTCCCTGCACAGTGAACCGCGGGCGGGTGAGCGGCCGCTGCGGCCGCTTCACCCGCCTGTAGGAGCGGTCCGGTGGCGCAAGAGTAGCGCACCAGCGCTACTCTTGCGCCGCGGTAATTTAAAGGACCCCCGCCGCCTGCAGGGCGGGGAAATGCCAACTCCCCGGGAGGGCGGGAGGGGACCCCAAATAGCGGGACCCCCCCGCCAAAAACGGGAGAGTTGGCATGTATGGTCATCACCCACCACCGGACCTAACGCCTCTGTGATACTGTAAATATTTTCCTCCCTTGTCTCTAAGGAACACTTGGTAGCTAACTCAGAACCAGGCACCTCTTTATCATTGGAGACTTCAAACACTCTCACCTGCCTCTCACTAGGGTTCAAGCATACACCCAGCTCTGTGAGGTCTAGCAGCTCCCTCCTTCCATCACTGCAGTCTTGGTGACCATGGCAGAAAAAATTACTGGCAATACACAACCATTGGAGCTAGTGAAATCCGTAGTTACTACAGAGCTCACATACATTTTCTCTACACAGGTATATTGAGGCTGCATTCATGCAGGCGGGACACCTCACCAAAGCTGGACACACCTTATTAAACGAGTCTCCTCACACACTGTAGAGAGCAAACATTCTCAGAACTTCCAGGCCATACCCCGGGCTGCGTTCACACTGGACAGAACGGTGGTCATCAAGCACTGGACACGCATTACCTGCGACTTGCAGGCTCCCACAAAAAGTGCGCTGGGGTCACTGGTAGACACATTTACTGACTGGGCCCCAGACACTTCCCACCCAGCTGCCTGGCACTCATACTCATGAGTTTTTTCAGCAGGAGATGCAGAGGGAACCTTGTTGCTAGGGGCACCCATTAGCTCCACCGGGGGGACTGTAGTGGTAGCACATTTCTGGATGCCCTCCAGCTCGGGACACACATCCTCTGTGATACTCTCACATTAATTTCACACGTACCCTGACCTCCAAGGAACGTGCTGCTCACTTCTTCTATTTTGGCACTCTTAGCAACTTATTCACACAGGGCCGCACCTGATCTACACCCGTACTGCTTTACCCGCAGTCGATTTTTGCAGTTATTTCTGCTTTGGCAGCTGACTTGGGACCAGCTCCCCTCCCCAGGTAGTGGAACTGAGCTACTTCTTAGAGGTCCATTAACTCATTAGTGCCTTTTCAAAAGACCCATTTCAGACCATTCAGAAACATCAAATCCAAAAGACTGTCCAAGTCCAGATTATCACAGGCTCAAAAGCTCTTTGGACTTGGCTTACTTGGCAACAGTTCTGGGCAGATGTTTACCCCAGCCTTTGCAGGGGCAAATTTTTCCCCCAAAAAACTACCTGCTCCATTTGGTACACTCTCAGTCCCCCACAACTGCCAGAAAAGTGGGAAGTCTCTGCCCAGGATGAATTCCACCTGCAACTCCTCACATACCTCCAGCAGATGATCTACAGTTCCCAGACAGGTCTCAAAAGATATGGTCACAGTTTCACCAGCACCTGGTTGGGTCTTCAGAAATGGTATTATGTCTGATTGCACCCTGGAGACCCTTTGGCGACAGTCCAGGTCCACCAATAGCTGGATGCCACCCACCAGCAACTCCAGGGTCCTCACTGGCGTCTCCTTTCGCTGGACCTCAGCAGCCGCCTTCTGTTGTGGAGACTGGTTGCCCTCGGTAACAGCCGCCTCCATGCACCTCAGCAGCTCAACTTGGTCTGTAGTTAATCCATGCCTATCAGGAACACCTGGCTTGGACTTCTTATTGGAAGAACGCCTTGGCTTTCTAGCACAAGCCTTTTTCACTGACCCTCCAAGGGCCTGTTGTGTCTTCCTTTCTTGTATGGCCTCCATATGTGAACTGATAGCTGCAGCACAGGCCTGATGCTGCGGAGAATTAGGTCGGAATTTTGCCATGTCTTCCGTCATCAGGGCAATTGCCCGCTCGAAAAACATGATAAGCTCTCCCAGGGTCAGCGCCCACACAGTCTCTGTACTGGGGTGTGTCCCCTGTCTCTCCAGAGACACTGTCCTGCTGTACTGAGGCAGTCTTCCTCCACAGCAACAGTCCGTATACGCCAGTTAGTGCCAATCTTTATGTACTGCGCCAATCTTGCCCTTCGCATACCTCCACCATATGTGACACTTTGCTTGCATCTGGACGCCCTCCTGGGCCGTACTGGGGGTATTGCGCTCCTGGATCGCCGTCTTTCGTAGGCGGAATGGCACTCAGACACAGGTTTCACGTTTTATACAGGCCTCCACCAGCTTTATTGAGGCACAGGTTTTATACAGACTTGGAAAAACATACAAAACAAAAATCCTAGGCTGTCTGGCCACTAACTAAACAGAGAGCTCCCTCTCTACACGTTGTCTGGACCTAATGTCCAGTATTACACTTCCTGCACTCTCCAGTACAGTCACGGCTTCCCTCAAGCCTCCGGGGGCCAGAGCCTCTCTCCGGCTCCTCTGCTGCACTACCGGCTAGAAGACCACGCCCCCAGATCACCTGGAGTACTAGGCTTTTATAGGCCTCCAGAGATGTCCAATATCTGGGCTGGAACCCAGGGACCTGGAATGCGGGGACAGCCACCCACCCGACACTATAGATGTCCCGGAAGAGCCAACCCACAACTAGCTGCCTTGCAGCTATTCTAGCCGCTACCGTAAGTGACAGTAATATGACACGGACACAAAATAGGTGGCTTTTCCCCACCGAGCCCAGTTCCTCGGTGGCGCATCTACAGAAGGTCTCCGGCCATAGACCCTCTAGTGGCAGGATCATGCGACTACCAGCGGTCGCCTTGTCACACAATATATACAGATATAAAATATACTGCATATATAAGGTAAACATATAAGGGACATGTATAAAGTGCACGTGCAATAAATAGTAAATCCCTAATAGTTAATCATTAGAATTTCATAGTGAAGTGTATATAGATCACAAAAAACATAATAAGTAAGAACAAAAACAATAATAATAATTCAGCAATATTACCCTACATGATAACAGTCACGCAAGCTCCCTACATGCGTTTCGCACCAGTGGCTTCTTCAGGGGAGTATAACCATAGATCTAAGTAACATCCTTTTTATAGCAAGCCCCATTATGATACAAGTATATACACCTGTAGTGCATCTTCGGCGATTACAAAATTTATTTTATTTTTTATTTATTTATTCTTTTTCTCTTTTATTTCTTATATTTTAGTATTCATTTTTTCACTATATAAATACATATTTTTCGTCACGATATTCTTTTATTAGTTTTCTTAGATTATTCTTACATCAGTATTTATATGTACATATATTTTTTCACGCTATTATCACATTATAATCCAGGCGCATTACTGCTGGAACAAGTGAACCACTTTAAAAATGGTTTACCTGAGCCTGAATTGTTTTTGCACTAGAATTCGCCTGCTTTATCACCCACAGTAGACCGGGTTCAGATTCACCACATTCTACACTAATATTGTGCGCAAAAAAAATGACACCTGGGCGCCAAAAATCATACATGTTGCCTCTAATGTTCACAGCTGTGTACCATACAGTTCACCATAGAACATTACTACCACTGTAATGTATATAAACATCTTATGGGGAGCCTCTTCATTTAAAAACAGTTGTCTATGCTTTATAACCGTTTTCCTCAACTACAGTCCTCAAGTCTTACCAACAGGTCATGTTTTCAGGATATCCCAGAGGATGCACTGACAAAAATGATATGATTTGTGCAATTCTAAGGAGATCATGACTTGATATACGTATTCTATGGTCAACTGTATGGTACACAGCTGTGAACATTAGAGACGACATGTTTTCCCCCTCCCATATACTAACAGGAAGTTGATATCACCAACCATTCCCATTTTATTTGGGTGTATCCATATAAATGACCCACTCTGTAATCGATTATTTTTCGGTTCTTTTTTGTTGTAGACTAATAAAAATAAAATTAAAAAAACCTACTCACCTCAGCACGGTCCGCGAGTCTTAGTCCTGCAGCTTGATAACGGTGTAAGCAGCGGGATGTCATAATGCCACTTACACCGTCTCGCGGAGCCCGGAACCTCCTGGACCGCGCAGAGGATGCTGGATACCAAGCGTTGTACATACAGGGGAGAAGACAGGATGGGAACGATCCGTCCTGCCTTCTCTCTGACTCTGACTCGGCACCAAGGAGCGTTCCAGGCCCACGGCAGATTTATTCAAGGCTTGTGCCCCGAAAAATCTTCCTAGCGACGCCCCTGCCTAAAAACTCCGGTTGTCCATGCCAACGAAGTTTGATGGGGACCCTAAGGCCTGCAGGGGCTTCATCACCCAATGCTCCCTCCACGTGAAACTTATAGCCGGCCAGTTCCAGTCTGAAAGGTCCAAGGTGGCCTTCGTGGTCAGTCTCCTCTCCGGAAAAGCCCTGGCCTGGGCGACTCCACTGTGGGACTGAGACGATCCGGTCACAGCTGATCTTGCCACATTCCCGCAGAAGTCCCGCAGTGTCTTCAAAGAGCCTGCCCGCGCCTCGTCTGCTGAGACCGCCTTGTTGAACTTGAAGCTAGGGAGCTCCTCAGTAGGAGACTACGCCGTGCAATTCCGCACACTAGCGTCGGAGTTAGCATGGAACGATGCAGCGTTGTGCGCCACGTTCAAGAAGGGTCTCTCAAGCCAGATTAAGGATGCCCTCTCCAATAGGGACCCTCCGTCTTCGATAAGTGAGCTCATCCATCTGGTTACCCGTATTGACATCCATTTCTCAGAGAGTCGGGAGGAGCTCCGTCAAGAACGCGAACCGCTCTGGACACGTTGTCTACCCCATCTTGTGCCGGTGTTCCCTCGGCCTCCACTGCCTCCTTCGCAGCCAGCCATCGAAGAGGCCATGTAAGTGGACAGAGCCCACCTGACTCCGCAAGAACTTACATGACGACATGAGGAGAACTTGTGCCTCATGGACCCCACTAAACTGTCCGCCGTCCTGCAGTGGCCACGACCCGTTGGTCTCTGGACCATACAACGTTTCCTGGGATTCGCCAACTGCTACAGGCAGTTTATCACATCTTTCTCGACGTTGGTGGCACCGATTGTGGCTCTCACAAGGAAGCATGGCAACCCAAAACTGTGGCCATCAGCCACTGAAGAAGCTTTCTCCAAGTTGAAAGCTGCCTTCGCCTCTGCACCTGTGTTGTCCTGGCCTGAGACAGAGAGACCCTTATTTTTAGAAGTCAACGCCTTTTCCGTGGGGGTTGGAGCAGTCCTCACTTAAAAGGGTCCCAAGGGCAAGACCCGGACCTGTGGTTTCTTTTCTAAAACATTTTCGCCCACTGAAATGAACTACACCATCGGGGATAGGGAGCTGCTGGCCATCATGCTTGCCCTGGAGGAATGGCGCCACCTCCTGGAGGGTGCTCGGTATCCAGTAAAAATCTTTACTGACCACAAAAATCTTCGTCTCAATCCACGTCAAGCCAGGTGGTTTTTGTTCTTCTCCCGTTTCAATTTCATTATTCACTTCCGACCGGCTGAAAAGAACATCAAAGCCGATGCCCTGTCTTGTGTTTCTGATGTTATTGGAGAAGAGGCCACCTCTCGGCACATTGTACCCTCAGAAAGCCTGATATCCGCAGCTCCCATAACCCTCCAACGTGCACCCCCAGGTAAGACATATGTGCGCCCTGCTTACTGGCTAAGAGTTCTGAAATGGGGCCATTGCTCTCGTATAGCCGGACACCCTGGGGTGCGGAAGTCTTGCTCTCTGATTTCCCGGTTCTACTGGTGGCCTGATCTTGCTAAAGATGTGAAGGATTTTATGGAAGCCTATACCATCTGTGCCCGCAACAAATCACCTCGCCTCAAGCCTGCGGGTTTGCTGCAGCCTCTGCCGGTTTCTGACAGTCCATGGGGCCACATTGCTATGGACTTCATCACCGACCTACCTCCCTCTGACAGTAATACGGTCACTGACCGTTTCTCGAAAACGCCGCACTTCGTCCCCCTGTCTGGTCTACCTTCTGCTCCTTCACTTGCCAATTTCTTTTTCAAACATATCTTCCGATTGCATGGACTTCCCCTAAAATATTGTTTCGGATCAGGGAGTTCAATTTGTCTCAAGATTTTGGCGGGGTCTCTGCTCGCTACTACAAGTTAAACTGGACTTCTCTTCCGCGTACCACCCGCAGTCCAACGGCCAAGTGGAAAGAGTGAACCAGGTCTTGGGTTCCTATCTTCACCACTTTGCAAGACAGATGCTTGGTCCAGTCTGTTACCATGGGCGGAATATTCGTATAATTCAGATTCTGCCGGGGAAACCCCCTTCTTCATTGTCTTCGGTCGGCACCCCTGCCCACCCCTTCCGCTGCCCTCTGCCTCCTCAGATATCCCTGAGGTGGACAATCTGGTAAGGACATTTTGGCCATGAAGATGGTTAGAGGGATTTTTCTGCTTTATTTGCCATTTTTCTTGGTTAACTGGAAGGGGTTTGGGCCAGAAGAAAGGTCATGGGAGCCGGAGGATAACATCCTGGACCGGGATCTCTTGACCAAGTTTTTGTGGGCTAGGGAGAGGTGGGGCCTAAGGGGGGGTACTGTAACGGGTGTCCCCGCGACCCCCGTGTCAGGTAGTGGGCACGCCTGCACCCCCATGGCGTCCTCTGCTGCGAGTAGTGCCGTGACTCGGTCCTCGGGCTGCGGGCGCGCTCGCAGCTGTGCCCTACACTTACCTCACCACGCACCTGTTCCTGGCTGGTACTGCAGCTAAGTTTAAAGGGACAGCGCGCCGGTGATTGGTTTTCACCGGGAGCTGATTCTGTTTAAGTTCTGCCTTTTCTTTTGGTCCCTGCCGAATCGATAGTTCCCTGTGCCTTGAGAGGAAGCGTTCTCATTGTGTCTTGTCACGTCAGAGGAGGTGCAGTGGGCCCTGACTGCCACCCAGCCCACTGTCCGTGCCTACTTGGCGTGCTGCCCTAGGTGGCAGACCCCAACTGGACGACAACCCCTATACTAACGGTGCGGGGCTGTCAGGAAAAAGCAAAGTCAACAGTCCGGGTCACTAACAGTCGGTAACGCCAAAGCCAAAAATGGGAACCAGAAAAGAAACGGAGAAAAAGCCAAATACTAGGAAAACAATCACAATAAACGCAGGGGAAAAACACAGGTGAACCCTTTCACAGGCAATGCCTGACAGAACTGAGCCATTTTTAAAGGTCTTCCCGGACACCACCCCAGCAGCTGATTGGTGCAGCATCCGGGCCCTCTGATAGGCCTGAGCGACACACCCCTTGTTGGGAGAGGCTGCAGAGCTGTCACTCCTGAGCTCCCGAGCAGCACCTCTCCCAGAGTGTGGGCCCAGCTCAGACGGTTTAACCTTTCCCGGGCGTTGCCCCATGCGAACAGAAGGCTGCCTGGCCGAACGTGTCCTGACATGTCTTTTGTATTTACTGTGTATCATTCCGTTTGCCTCCGTCCCTCGACCACGAACCTTTGTCGCCTGTCCTGACCTTCCTGCCTGTCCCCGATTATGAGCTTGCTTCACGATTTTGTACCACGACACACCTCGGCCGCCACCATAAGCAAGTCACGTCAAGGGTAACGACCTGGTTGTGTTCCGCCGCAGTAAGTCCATCCCGCTTTGCGGCAGGCTCTGGTGAAAACCAGACCTACTTAGACTCCGCTCCCTGGTGTGGCCCATACCATCGTTTGTGGTGGTCCAGAGGATCGACTGCTGCTGACAGTTACACACGGCAGTGGACAAAAAGCAACCTGAGATTTTGTCCACTGCCTGTCAAAAGTTGACAGTTTTTTGGCATGATTTGCGTTTTTAGGGTGTTTTACGGCAATTTTTGCACTTTTTTTGCCGAAATGCACTAGAAATGCAGAAATGCATTAGATTTGCTGTGCATTTCTGCAAACAATGTGCCAAAAAACATGTGACACTTTACATAGATTCCAAGAGTAAATTTTCTGCCCTGCTCAGTTGTTTTTTGCAACATGTTTCAAAAAACAACCAGCAAATAAAATGAACAGAAAAAAAGAGTTCGTGGGGCCAAAGC
>JAODAL010056014.1:0-23563 GCA_025379985.1 Phyllomedusa bahiana | reverse complement strand
AAAAACCCAAAAAAGTTGGGGAAAAATTATTTCAAGGAAGCCCCCTCAAAGACAAGAGGACATTCCCTTCGGCTGGAGAGAAAAGGATTCAATCTTCAGAGGAGAAGGGCGTTCTTCACTGTAAGAACTGTGAAACTGTGGAATAGCCGCCTGAGGAGCTGGTCACAGCAGGAACTGGTGAGGGTTTCAAGAAAGGCTTAGACACCTACCTGAAACTAAAGAACATTAATACGTATGTAGCCATGTAAAATTCTGGATCCTGGCTGATGGCGGCTCCGGGGTCAGAGATGGGGTCTTCCCTGGAGCGGGATTTTTTTTTTTCCCTTGTGGGTTTCAGGCATTAACCATGGGGAGGCCGGTTTCAAGTGCTTGTCCTCTCTCCCTTCACCCACATTTTCCCCACCCTTGGTTGAACTTGAGGGTACGCGTGTCTTTTTTTAAAACCGTACTATAGGCGACATGTATAAAATCTCGCTGCGTCGGAGCGCCAGTTTTCGATGCGCCTCGAAACGGGGAAAGCTGCCCCCTCATGTATGTTGGCGCCCGAGGTGCGCTCATACATGCGGTTGTAAAGTCCACCGCGCCTCGTCATTTGTGTGAGCGCAGTGCGGGGGACTTAGGCCAGTGCGGGGACTGTGCCTAAATGTATTCCGATTCGAGACAGGCTGGAAATCAGCGAAAATCTTAAACATGTTAGTGAAGAGAAAAAAGGGAGTTGTCTTTCAAATGAATAATGAATAAAGTGAAAAATCAAAGCTGTCTAAAAGCGAATAAATGTCGTGAAAAAAGTGGATTTTTAAAAAATTTAAAAGTGAAAATAATAAGATCGCTCAAGAAATAAATCTGGGGCTCTCAGCGCCTTTGCGCATGGAAAGTATGAACCCAAAAAAAAGTTTTTATTATTTTGTAAAACTTATCTGAAAGAACTAAAACCCTTCTAAAAAAATACATACATAAAATCAATAACAAAAAATCAAGAACGGCGCAACATCAGGAATAAGAATATTGGAAATTGCCAGGGAAATACAGTAATTCAAATTCTGTAAGCTCTTCTCATTGGTCGGCATAAACTAGCCAATCAGAATAGGAGCGACAGGGACCCATTATAACCTATGGAGAACTATTGACCAATCAGAATCATAGGCGGGACAGTTCAAAATACAGTAAAAAAATGCAGAAAAGAGCTGATTGGCTGAGCTAGCGGGGGGCTTGGCTATCCCGGCCAATCAGAGCGCGAGCTACTTTGTCCCATTGTAGTCAATGGAGAGATCGGGGCAATGAAATCTCGGCTCTCAGCGCCGTGCGGCATGGAGTATGATTCAAAAAATAGTTTTTATTAAGTGTAAAATATTATCTGAAAAAGAGCTGAAACCTTCTATAAACATAAATCAATCAAATCCCTAACAACGCGTTTGTCGCCGAGACCGGCGCTACATAAGGAATTGGGATATAGAGAATTGCCGGGAAATACAGTAATTCAAATTCTGTAAGCTCTTCTCATTGGTCGGCATAAACCAGCCAATCAGAATAGGAGCGACAGTGACCCATTATAACCTATGGAGAAATATTGACCATTCACATGAAAAGGCGGGACAGTTCAAAACAAAGTAAAAAAGGCAGAAAAGAGC
Source organism: Phyllomedusa bahiana (assembly GCA_025379985.1). NCBI lineage: Eukaryota > Metazoa > Chordata > Amphibia > Anura > Hylidae > Phyllomedusa > Phyllomedusa bahiana. Next base: position 21,935 of record JAODAL010056014.1, on the reverse strand, counting down.
TGATTGGTTGAGCCCAGGCGGCAGATATGAATCCACCAATCAGATGTAGTGCGTCTTATTTTGAGTGGAGCAAAAAGGGTGCGATAGAAGGGCGCCCTAAAAGTTTTTTACTGTCTATGGGAAATATTCTAGTACTGTGATTGGTTGGGGGGAAGAGGGGCTCCTCCAGCTTAGCCAATCAGCGGCTGAGCTACTTATCTCATAGAGTTCTATGGGGAAAAGCAATTCCGAGCGAGCTCTGTGATTGGCTCAGTTAAAAGAGCCGCAGTTATTTGGACCAATGGGAGAGCGAGCGACGCTCTTATGGGTTTTCTAATTCAATCTGTAATAAAACTGTACATGGCCGAAATCAAATGATAAGACTACAGAAGTTGCCTTTGCATTTGATTGATCAATACTTCTCTATAGCTTATAATGGGTCCCTGTCGCTCCTATTCTGATTGGCTGGTTTCTGCCGACCAATGAGAAGCGCTTACAGAATTTTGAATTACTGTATTTCCGGCAATTTCCAATATCCAATTCCCCTGATGTTGCCCTCACTTTGCCTACCCGCGATCATACATGCCTCGGAGTTTTCGAAAGTGCCGCGTCCCGCCCCAGAACGCCCACACCGCGCCCATTGCACGCCCCTTCATGTTGGGCGCATCCGAAAGTGGCGAAGGTTGCGCCTAACATCGCATCCCTGCGTCCGACAAGGGATTTGGAATGGTGAGGCGTCGTTTTCGCCAGAAAACAGGCGCAAATCCCGATCATACATGTCGCCCTGTGTATCTATCTATGAAAAACAGCTACGTGTACAGTCAGGGGCCCCACTATCACCACCTCTCAGCTCTCGGCTCCTTCCCAGATACCAGGGTCCCTCCCTGGCTGCAGCCCCCGACTCGGGCAACACATAGGCAGGGTCTCACCAACGGCTAGTTCCAGCCTTACATCTATTACCTCTGCCTCCCTATAGTTACTTATGGGTTGAACAAGAAGCAGTAGCAAAACTAGAGATTTCGAGATTGGGGCTGTGTCCCATTTTTCCACCACTTTTAAAGACAACACCTCCATGTTTAGGCCACGCCTCTTTGACAGGTTTCTCTTCAAACCATAGACCATAATGACCAAGTTAAAAAAATAATAATTTTTTTTTTTACATTTTTATATTATGATATCTTATGAGCTTTATCTGTTTTTACTGTCGATGGAGCCGTGTGTGGGCTTTTCCTTTGTAGGATAAATTGCCGTTATTATTGGTCCCATATTGGGGTACATAAGAGGGTTTTATCACTGTTTTTGGTGAAGCTGAATGGAAACCAAAGGGGAAATCTGTCGTGGATTTTATTTATTAAAAGTTTTTGTGGCGTTTGTTATAACCCCATATACTTGTATAGTGTTGGAGCTCAGTTTGGCATGGTTGTGACTATGGGGTGCTACCCCTGCAGCCCCTATAGTAATGTCTGGGTTACATAGGAAGCAGTGGTGTAACTAGACATTTTGCCACCCTGGACTGTGCCCGAAATGGCAGCCCCTCTTCAAAGACCACACCCCACTTTTCCAGGCCACACCTCCTTTTACAGGCTCCTCCTCAAACCATAAAACATAATGGCCACATAAAATTAAAAAAAAGTCAGGGGTGACTTGTATGAAGCTTATAGAGGAGTGAGGAATACGACAGTAAATATGAACCTGTCAGATGTGGCCTGTGCTTGGCCTTGTATAGTGGAGCATGGCTTTGGGGCATTCAAAATTGCCGCGCCTGGTGCAAGTTCTGGCATCCGGCTGTTCATGCATCTATGTAACAGGCCTATGACAGGTTTTTGGTGCCAGATACACCAAAAAATTGCGCAGCCCCCTCCATACGTGAGGCCCCAGGTCTTTATGTCACGATATTTTAAGAGCCTTTATCTTTTTGAACTTTTTTGGTGTATGGAGCTTTGCTTTTTATTTGCCAAATAAGTTAATCTTTTTTGTTTCATGTTGGGGGTTCTTCAAATTTTTGCTTCTGTTTTTGGTGCTTAGGGGATTCTGGCACGGGTTTCCATTTCTTTTTGTTAGAGCTTATTATTAGGGCGCGTTCTCACGGCAAGGGACAAATACTGGTTGGTTTATCCGGCCGGTATGTGCCCTGTTTTGCGGCCGTGCACATGGCCACGGGGGAGGGGAGGGCTTTTCTCCATAAACCGAACCGAAAATTTTGCAAGTACAAAATCTGCCGGGCGGAAAATCCGTGAAGTGGGGACTGGGTTTTCCATAGAAGCCCTTTGTGCTCGTTTGTGGCCAGTTTTTCATACGGTTTGCAAAACCGCAAACCGTATGAAAATCCGGCCACAAACCCATGCAGTGGTGACATGCCTTTACTGTAGAGTCTATCAGGCTGCCTGTCACAGGCTTAGCATAACACGTAGTCATACCGTAATGTGCAGGAGGGTATTATACAAGCGATCACATTGTGTCATCCAATATCGATGAAAATAATGCTTGGTCCTTAAGGGGTTAAATTTCTCTTTTGTTCACCCCATTGAAGTTAATGGAGTCGGTCGGGCGATGTTGGTGTCTGCTGTTAACACGAAGGTCGCGATGTGAACCCGACCCTCCTCTGCTGCATCTTTTGCACAGTGCTGTACTGTGAGGGAATGTATGCAGCCTTACTCTTGCCCTCTCTTTGGCACCGAAACAAGAATCACATTTTTTTTTGTGCGGAACCATACGTTGTATTTGGCGTATATTGCTTTTAATCTATATGGGGAGGAAGGGGTGCCTCCATTTTGGTTTTCTGCACCACGCTCACTTTCACAGGCTGTTATAAGAGTGCAGCTTGCAGGTTTGGTGTTTTTTTAATTTCTTTTTTTGGGTAAAGGAGGTCGGTTGACCATAGGGCCTAATTTGGCTCTTTTGAGGGTAAAGATGCGTAGGACTGCCCGACCCGAGATACGTTGTAACGTGGGTGGCTTAAGCATTTTTTTTTATCAAAAATGTGACCAAGAATCTCAAAGTTTTTTAATTATGAAGCAGCATAAATCTTCTTTAGGGGGTTTCCAGTAATGTATTTCCCTTTTTTGAAAGTCGTTGCGCTGGGGGGGGTTTTTGCGTGTTATGTTATTATATGTGTCCGCAACCCCGCCATTGCACCCCGGTTCGCATAGTGTTTTTTCAGAATTTTTTTTTTTTTATGCAAACCAAAACGTGGTATTTTTGGGGTATATTGCTTTTAACTATATGGGAGGAAGGGTCTCCATTTTGGTTTTGACCAGCCCACTTTTTAAGGCGTTATAAGAGTGCAGTTGCAGGTTTTTTTTTTTTATTTTCTTTCTCTCTGGATAATGGAGGTCGGTTGACCCAATGAGAGGCCTGGATTTGGCTCTATTGAGAGGTACAGATAGCATAGGACCACCCGACCTGAGATCACGTTGTAAGTTCGTGGGCGGCTTAAGCATTTTTTGATCAAAAATATGTGAACCAAGAATCTCAGTTTTTTCATGTATGAAACAAGAATCAGACACAGTCACAGTCCACACAGGTTTTCTAGAATCCAATGTAGTGGAAATCCACGGAGGTCCGCAGCGTCTCAGACATGATACTGGTATAACCAGAAGGTTTCTAATATACTTGAATGCTGAACCCATCCTGCACCCTCTGGAGAAGGAGCACTCACCGTATGTATCAATACATGCCAATGAGAAAGAGAGACAAACACAATATCCTTTGCTCACCACAGACGAAAGCCACAAGAAACTGATGGTCCTTGCATTATGATCTCTGGTGCACGGAAAATCCACCGAACCATGGATCTATCCAAAAAGGATATCCAATAGTAAGTGGTACACTTCTTCTGGTCATACGCATTACATGTTAGAGGACGCCGGAACCTGACAGTAAACATGCGGCGAGCATCCCTTGTCAGGATAACCCGTAGTATGTTGAAGTGGTAATTTTTTTTTTTTTTAAAAGTTATATTTACCCCACGATAGGGCCCCCCTACGTTTTTAAAATAAACCAGTATTTTTTTAAATTTATTGATTGATGCTGTTACCTGATGGGTCTAAATTTAATTGTGGGGGGTTTTTTTTTGCACCTTTATATAATTTTTTAAACATTTTACAATTTAGTTTGTTGAAAAAAGGCCCTTTTTTAAATGGGCTAAAAAACGTTGCAATTTGGTATTTTGCACTCACGATGGAATAAAAGGTGTTCCTGCTTTTGCTAAAATATGCTGTCGTCCAAATTTAGCATTTTTGGCAAAAGTAAGTCTGTTATCACGCAGCCAGACATAAAAAAAAATTAAAAAAACTTTTTTCACGGAAAAAGTTAAAAAATTTGAATGACATGACGCGTTTCAAGGGGTTTAACCTTACTGCTCAAAAACCCCGTCAGGGGGACAGTCTTTGTGGTTATACTTTATTTCTTTTAAATTGTGTACTTTATAACTATGCTTGATGAAGCAGATCCGGGATGGCGGGTAGGCCAAGGTGTGCGATTGCCCAGGGCGTCAAGGGCACCCCAAGTAAAAAAGGGGGGCGCCCGGGGGGCTTTGGGGTGGGGCTGGGGTTTTTCCCTTTGGGGAAAAGGGTGGGATTTTTCTTATTTGCCTTTTGGGCAAATGGTCGGCCCCAAAATGCAGCCCCTCCAGGTTTTTGGGAAAACTACAACCCCCCATTTTTAATTTCCACTGATTTAGTTCTTTAAAAGCCCTAATGGGGATTTTTAGTTTCCCAACAGGGTGGAGGCCAAGGTTTTTCAGACCCCTTTTCCCCAAATCCCGGGGGGGTTGGGAAAAGCGTTGCCTTTAATGCAGAAATAATGTAATTTTTTCCATTTTTAACCCATTGGAAGCTGCCTCTTGTTTTGTATTTTTGGGGTCACAGCTCTTCTGGTATAAAGTCTGGTATTTTGCCTCCTTAATGATCTAGACTGAAAGTGCTGAGTCGGAGAATTAGATAAGAAGTAAATCTGCCCGTGATGTCCCCACCCTGTAGTAATCAGTGATCCCTAGAATGAGGGGCTTTATCCCTATGTAGAATAATTTGTTTTTCTGTGGTTAAACCCCGGAAACATGGGGTCCTCCTCCCCCCCAAGCACGGGGGGTTGTCCCCCGAATATTCCCCGGGTTTTATTTGAGCGGGACAAATCACAAAGTTTAAAGCCCTTTCCCTTTGACAGATGTGTCCCCCGGGGGGGGAAGAGGGCCTCCAAAAAATAAACTCCCCCCCTGATCACTTGTTCATCCATAAAGCCATTTGTTGCGTCCTCCGCCCGGGCCCGGGTATTTTTTGGCCTTTTTTCCCCTTTTTTCCAACTGAAACACGGCTCCAAATACAAGAATGGGTTTCAAGGGTTTTTCTCTGTGATCAGGGCGTACCCAAGGGTTTCAGGAATCGTCCCCGGGGTAAGAACGGCAGAAATGGGAAGTTTTTAAAAAAAACTTTTTGGGGGGAAATTTATGAAGCCCTTTTGATCAGTTCTGTTTGCACCAAAAAAAAGGTTTCCCAAAAAAAATTTTTGCATGCAAAAATTACTGGGTTTGGCTATTTCTACATGTATCAAAACAAAAAACCAAAGGGCCCCAAAGGGCCCATTTTCCCCTTTGATGCAAAGGTTTGTGGGACAAAAGCGCGTTTGCTTTTTCGTTTTTCCCGTTTTTCCCTTTTTATTGTTGGGAAGACGTCAAAAGGGAAAAAAAAAGGAAAACGGGAGCGTATTATACAACAAAGTGTATAATTCCCCCGCTTGCCCCGAAAGAGGGGCAGGAAAAGCCCAGTGTGTAGGACTGCAAAATTTGTCAAATTTTAAATTTCCGGGGGTATGGGGAAACCCCCCACTAAAAAATTGTATCTTCGGGGGGCTTTTTTAAAAAAGTGAAAAAACGGCGGAGAAATACGGGTCGTTTTCCACCTTTAAAAATCTGAATGATTTCCCCCCACCATTAAACACCACCCCATAGTGAATGAATTTATACCTCCAAACCCCGGATCCATAAAAACCCCCCAAAGGGGGAGTGAAATGGGAAAAATACCCCCACACCATAACTAATATCACCCAAACCCCATAGTGAAATGAATGTTTCCGACCCCCATATCACCCCCAAAATAGTGACAGAATGAAACCCAAATTTCACCCTCAAAATAGTTGGGCTGAATGATACCCCCAAAACCTGATCCCCATTTTTACCACCACATAGTGGGCTGATTTAAACCCCCAAATAAATGACTGAATTTAAAACCACCCACAGTTTACAAATATCACCAAAAATATAATGAATTTAATAATTAACCTTAACCCAGGACCTTATACCCCTAACCCCAAAAAGTGATGAATAATTCCCACACAAATTTACCAATTTTCAGGGAAACCCCATAGTGACTTTAAAAAAATTCCCCCCCACACCCTGCCCCCATGTCCCACCCAAAAGTAACTGGAAAAAAAGCTCCACACCCGGACCCAAAAATCACTTTTCCCCAATAGTGGGGGCTGAATTTACCTCCACCCAGGACCCAAAAATCAAAAAAACGTGTAGACTTAATTTAAAAACCCCCACTTTTTTTTGAGTAAAAGTTTTGCCCCAAACGGGGTAGGGTGGGAGTTAGTGGTTATACTTTTATCTCTTTTTAAACCCCAATTATCCCCACTTTTTATAGTGGAAAATGAATGGGTACCGCCACCCATGATCACAAAATAACCCCCCCATAGTGACTGAAAAGGGGACCCCCCTAGTGGGCCCGAATGATACCGCCCCACCAAAGACCAAAATATCCCCCCCAAAGTTGTGAACTTGGGGAAAAAATCCCAAACCCCACCATAACCACATTTTCACCACCACATAGTGACTGAATTTATACCGCCACATATCACCACCACATAGTGAAAAGAATGATCCCACCATATTTTCCCCCCATCACATAGGACTGAATGATACCGCCACACCAGATCCACCAAACACTACCACTTTGTGCTGAATGATACAAACCAAAATAGTGACCCGAAATAATTTTAAACCCCAAAATTGGGCCCCCATAAACACCCCATATTTAATTTACTGAAAAATACCTCCACCCCCAGCCATATAACCCCTACCCATAGTGGGAAAAAAATAATTCCCCCCACACCCTGACCCCACATATCAGCAACCAAAATAGTGTCTGGGAAAATTTTTCCACCACAACTTTACCCCCATGTCACCCTTCCCCAATGTAAAAAGAATAATAAACTCCCAACCCGGGAAAACCCTTTTCCCCTTACCGAATAATGACCCGTATTAAAAAATCCACCCAGGACCATGTTTACCAAAAACGTGTAGATTAAAAAAATTTCCGCCACTTTTATGAGTAAGAGATACTGCTCAAAACGAGGGCAGGGTGGGGAGTTATATGGGTTTTAATTTTATCTTATGGGGCCACATATCACCACTATATGTGAATTTAAAAGTACCGCCAAAACCCTGATCACATACACCACCCCTTTGTGTGATTTAAAACCACCACATAGTGACTGAAAAGATCCGCCACCCCCCCCCATGGGGCCAGATTAACCCCACCAAAGTAGTGAATGAATAATACCACCCCCCCATAACCCATATACCACCACATAGTGATGAATTAAAAATCTCTAAACCTTTATCACACATTCCATCACATAGGGACTGAATAATACCCCCACACCATAACCACAAATCCCACTACATAGTGAAATGAAAAAAACCCCCACCCCATGCCACCCTATCACCACCACAAAATGACTTAATAATTCTGCTAATTTTATGAGTATGAGGTTTCTGCCAAAACGCGTGGGGAAAGTTATGTGGTTTATTTTCATATATTTTCTATGGGCCCCATTCAAAACTAAAATAGTGACTTAATAAAAACTGCCACATATGGCCGAAAAAATTTTAACCCCCCATGACCCCATATCAGCACCCCCATATTGACCCGAATTTTAAACCCCAACAACCCAAAAAAAATATCACCCCCAATAATGAACCCCGAAAAATACCTCCACAAAATGACCAAAATGTCACCCCCACATAGTGGAAATGAAAAATATCTCCCCACCAGGACCAAAATACACTACCACATAGTGGCTGAAAAAATTTCCTCCCACCCGGAACCATTTTATCAACTTCAATTTGTAACCCAAGTAATCCCCAAACCATGATAAAATATCACCAAAACCCCCGTGAGGGCTTTAAAAAATACGCTACTTTTCGTGTAAGTTTTCTGCCCCCAAAACGCGGGGGGATGGCAGTTATGGGTTATACTATATTCTTATGACCACATATCAAACCAAATAGTGACTTAATAAAATGCCACATATGACGAATAATAAACAAAACCCAATGGGGCCCCATTAACCCCCAAAATAGTTATGAATAATAAACACCCCTCATAAACCAAAATTTTTTCCCCCCACATAGTGACCCGAATTATTTCCTCTACACCATGATCACATATCACTACCACATAGTAAAACTGAATTTAAAACCCCTTCATTTTGGGCCACCCTAGTGAGAATAATACCTCAACCCCATGACCAAACCCTTTTTCAAACCCCCACATATAGGGTTAAAAAATATGCTTACTTTTTCGGTAAGAAAAAACCGCTCAAAAGTTTTCAGATGGCAGTTATTTTGGTTTACAATTTTCTGTGAACCCCATATCAACCCACATTTGTGACTTAATAATACTTTCCCCATAGTGACGGGAAAAATACCACCACACCCCTGACCCCATTAAAAAAAAACCAAAAGTTACTGAAAATACCACCACATCCCTAAAAAAACATGTTACCACCACAAAAGTGACTGAAAAAAATACCTCCCAACCCTAACCCATATCACCACTACAAAAGTGACTGAATAATACCACCCCAAAACCCTGATCACATTTCACCAAAAAAATTGTGAAATGAATAATACCTCCAAACCAGGAACCATTTTTCACACCGCATAGTGATGAATAATACCCCCCCCACACCGGACCATTTTTATACTTTCCAAATTGTGACTGAAAAAACCTCAAACCATGACCCTTTTTAAACACCACCCCGTGTAGCTTAATTTTTAACGCCTTTTTTTACGAAAAAAGAGATTACTGTTCAAAAACGGTTTTCAAGTTTTGCGTTTGTCAAACCCCCACATAATGAAGGGAAAAATCCTTTCCCCACCATGATCAAAAAAATTAAACCCTCCCTAGTGAATGAATAAATTCCCCCCATTCTGTAACTGATTAAAAAACCCATTTTCACTACGGCCACTATTACCTGGGCTTAGGGTTTTTTTTGCCTAGAAGAAAGGGGTGGCTCAAATTCTGTTATTGGGGTATGCAACCCCAAATGAAAAAATCAGTGGGTCAAGGTCACTATTCCAACATAGTTTTTGACTGCATGTGCCTCCTCAGGACATGCATACAGTCAAAAAACATGTGCCGTAACTTGGGACCAGAGGATCCTCTGTTCTGAAACTGGTCGCCCCTTAGGACATGTGCCCTGTGTGATCATATAGGACATACATAGTTAAGGCCGGCCATGGTTATTTGCACCAAGATTGAGGATGCTGGAATGTGCCACTCCTTGAAGGGTCTGTGGCTCTCTGGACTATGGGGCCCAGGTGACACTGCTGCTTTTCCTATGGCTTCATTGGTCACTGTCTGCAGCATGTACACTGTGTATTAAAATAACATATAGAACTATCTATAAAATATACACTGCAACTGCTGAAGAACCTCCTAGTGATTGACACAGAAGAAAGACTGATCCTGCAAGACGAGATAAGTTGTGTCAATGGTTTTTAGAATTAAGTAGCGCTACTGCCCTTCCTACTATACCAGCACAGGTATATAATCAGCGCAGAATCTGATGATTATACGGAGATAAGCGGCGTTGATGCTGCGCCGCTTATCTCTGTACAACTTAGGTTTACTTCCTTTTAAATAATGTGGACATTTCCTGTTGATGAGTCTGTATATTACATGTATATAATCAGCACAGCTCTGTATAATGATTATACAGAGATAAACGGTGTTGATGCTGCACCGCTTATCTCTGTACAATTCATATTTACTTCCTATTAATTAATATGGACCTTTTCTACTGATGAGTCTGTACATAATATGTATATAATCAGCATAGACTCTAGTGACTATACAGAGATAAGCGGTGTTGATGGCGCCGCTTATCTCTGTACAATTCAGATTTACTTTCTGTAAATTAATAAGGTCGACCCCCAGGACCTGTTAATTAAAAAGACCCCGGCACCCACTGAACGATCCTGATCTCTATCCTGATAGCACAAATTGAGGGTAATAAATTCAATGACTTTGACAAATAACTTGTCACCGGGGATCACTTGATAGAGAGTTTCTCACCGGAAAAGGCAAAATAATGGCTGAATCCACACAAAGTCGTTGGCGCCGCGCCAGCGCCGTCTGATAATCCCAATTTATTGCGTATGGTCGGAATAACACAGGGTTGCACAGGTTTAATTCCTATAAAATAACATGGACATTTCCTGCTGATGAGTCTGTAAATAATATGTATATAATCAGCGCAGACCCTAACGATTATACAGAGATAAGCGGTGTCGACGGTGAACCGCTTATCTCTGCACAATTCAGGTTTACTTCCTATTAAATAATATGGACATTTCCGTCTAATTAGTCTGCATATTACATGTACTGTATATAATCAGCACAGACCCTAATGATCATGCAGTGATAAGCGTCGTTGATGGTGCGCTGCTTATCTCTGAACAATTCATATTAAATAACATGGACATTTCCTGATAGTAAAATATTTCCTGTAAATGAAATATATATAATCAGCACAGACCCTGATGATTATACAGAGATAAGTGGTGTCGATGGTGCGCCGCTTATCTCCGTACAACTCAGGTTTACTTCATATTAAATAATATGGACATTTCCTGCTGTTGAGTCTATATATTAGATGTATATAATCAGCTCAGAGTCTGATGATTATACAGAGAAAAATGGTGTCGATGCTGCGCCGTTTATCTCTGCACAATTCAGGTTTACTTCTTATTAAATAATATGGACATTCCCTGATGATAGGTCTGTAAATGAAATATATATAATCAGCGCAGACCCTGACGATTATACAGAGATAAGTGGTGTTGATGATGGGGCGCCCCTTATCTCTGTACAATAATCATTTAGGTCTTTCCTGTTTATGTACATATCATTCTCTTCCATCGGGATCAGTCTCAGTCAATAAGAGGTTGACAAAGTAGTAAAGACTGATTCAACAAGAAGAGAATAATATAAATAGAGTCAGCACAGACCCTACCGATTACACAGAGATAAGCGGTGTTGGTGGCGCCGCTTATCTCTGTGCAGTTCAGATTTACTTCCTATTGAATAATATGGACATTTCCTGCTGATGAGTCTGTAAATAATATATATACAGTATATAATCAGCACAGATCCTATCGAATATACAGAGATAAGTGGTGTCGATGATGCTCCGCTTATTTCCAGGGTCTGTGCTGATTATATATATATATTATTTACAGACTCATCAGCAGGAAATGTCCATATTACTACATAGGAGGCCAACCTGAATTGTACAGACATAAGCGGCGCATCATCAACTGCGCTTATCTCTGTATAATTATCAGATTCTGAACTGATTATATACATGTAATATACAGACTCATTAGCAGGAAATGTCCATATTATTTAATATGAAGTAAACCTGAATTGTACAGAGATAAGCGGCGCAGCATTGACATCACTTATCTCCGTATAATCATCAGATTCTGCGCTGATTATATACCTGTGCTGGTATAGCAGGAAGGGCAGTAGCGCTACTTAATTCTAAAATGTTACAGGAGACACTTGGGCAATGCCACTATTATTAGTGTCTTATTTATTATAAGGTTAAAGACTACGCGTTTCACCGGTCAACATACCCTCTTCATCAGGTCACAGAGTTCGCAACACCACCGACGGGTTTAAAAAGAACCGCGGTGTGAGAACGAGGCAAGATGGTGTTAAACAAGCTCAATTAAATAGATACATCAAATAGACACATATAAACATACATCAAATAAAATAAACACATCAAATTCAATTAAGCTCAATTTATTATATGTAACAATGTTGTTATTATATATATATATATATATTATATATATTATATATATATATATAGTATATTATATTATTAGTGGACCGGTGAAACGCGTAGTCTTTAACCTTTTAAGAAATAAGACACTAATAACAGTGGCATTGCCCAAGTGTCTCCTGTAACATTTTAGAATTAAGTAGCGCTACTGCCCTTCCTGCTATACCAGCACAGGTATATAATCAGCGCAGAATCTGATGATTATACGGAGATAAGTGGTGTCGATGCTGCGCCGCTTATCTCTGTACAATTCAGGTTTACTTCATATTAAATAATATGGACATTTCCTGCTAATGAGTCTATATATTACATGTATATACTCAACGCAGAATCTGATAATTATACAGAGATAAGCGGTGTTGATGATGCGCCGCTTATCTCTGTACAATTCAGGTTGGCCTCCTATATAATAATATGGACATTTCCTGCTGATAGGTCTGTAAATAATATGTATATAATCAGCACAGACCCTGGAAATAAGCGGAGCATCATCGACACCACTTATCTCTGAATAATCATTAGGATCTGTGCTGATTATATATATTATATATATATATATATATATATATATATATATATATATATATATATATATATTGCCCTTCTTGCTATACCAGTATATGCTCCGAAGGTGCTGAGGACTCCTCGTGCTCGTGGAGGATGATATCGGCAGCTGCTGGGAGTATATACTCCACCGACATTAAGCGATCTTGTGAGTTGTACCATTACTGCACAACCACCCCAGGTGAGCGGCTACCTGTCTGGCTCTTACTACATATTTTAAGTGAACTCTCCACAGGTGTGCGCTTCTGTCCTTTTTGTGTTTTCCAGCATTTTTACATAGATTATAAACATGTAATATACAGACTCATCAGCACGAAAGGTCCATATTATAATATAGAAGGTAAATGTGAATCTTACAGAGAAAAGCGGCGCCATCAACAATGCTTATCTCTGCATAATCGCCAGGGTCTGAGCTGATTATATACATATTATTTACAGAATCATCAGCAGGAAATGTTCACATTATTTAATATGAATTAAACCTGAACTGTGCAGAGATAAGCAGCGCACCATCAACACCCCTTATCTCTGTATAATCATTATGGTCTGTACTGATTATATACATGTAATATACAGACTCATCATCTATGTTCATATTATTACATAGAAGGTAAACCTGAATCTTACAGAGAAAAGCGGCGCCATTGACACTGCTTATCCCTGTATAATCGTCAGTGCAGGTCTGTGCAGATTATATATATTTCATTTACAGACCTATCAGGGAATGTCCATGTTATTTAATAGGAAGTAAACGTGAGTTATGCAGAGATAAGCGGCGCCATCGACACTGTTGATCTCTGTATAATCGTCAGGGTCTGCGCTGATTATATCCATACTATTACAGACTCATCAACAGGAAATGTCCATATTATTTTATAGGAAGTAAACCTGAATTGTGCAGAGATAAGCGGCGCCATTCGACACTGCTGATCTCTGTATAATTGTTTGGGTCTGTGCTGAGTATATACATGTAATATACAGACTCATTAGAAGGAAATGTCCATATTATTGAATAGGACGTAAACCTGAGTTGTGCAGAGATAGGCGGCGCCATCGACACCGCTTATCTCTGTATAATCATTAGGGTCTGCACTGATTATATACATGTAATATACAGACCCAACAGCAGGAAATGTCCACATTACTTTATAGGAAGTAAACCTGTGCAATCCTGTGTTATCCCGACCATACGCAGTAAATCGTGATAATCAGACGGCGCTGGCGCGGCGCCAACGACTATGTGTGGATTCAGCCATTATTTCGCCTTTTCCGGTGAGACACTCTCTATCAAGTGATCCCCGGTGACAAGTTATTTGTCAAAGTCAATGAATTTATTACCCTCAATTTGTGCTATCAGGATAGAGATCAGGATCGTTCAGTGGGTGCCGGGGTCTTTTTAATTAACAGGTCCTGGGGGTTGGCCGTGGCCCCGGCTCTCAGGATCAGGGCTCTCTCCAGGGCATTCAATGGGGTCTGTCCTTGAAGTCAATTCACAGCAGAAGCTTAAGGTCATGTGCTTTCCCAGACATGAAGTGACACCATCAAATCGTCACTGGCCGTCCCCCCATTGTGGCCGCGCTCTCCGGGGAGGGGTGCAGGGGGGGGGTTGTGTACACAGTTCTCAGCCCATCTTCATCATGTGTGACACCCGGGGCCCCAATGGAGAGCGCCTCATCACTATCATCACCAGCAGATATTGGGACCTGTAGATCCTGCAGATAAGAGAGGCAAAGGAAAGCAACCAATTACAGGAGGAGAAGGGATGCGAGTGGTGACCAAGGGTCCACAAAGGGGTCCCGGGCTTGTTATTTTAAAAGATTTCTTTTTACTGGGGACCCCTTAATTAAAATTTTTCTTTTTACTCTTTACTAGTACTTTTTTAATTTCCCTTTTTTTATGGGTTACAATTATTTACTATTTTCCGCTAAACAATATATACTATTTCGAAATTAACTAAAAATATACTTTTTTGGTCTACAATTTATACTATTTTCTCGTTCCCTTTAACCCCTTTTTTTAAAATTTTACCACTATTTCTGTTACAATATTTTATACACTTTATTTCTTTTTCTAAAATTTTTTAACTATATTCTCGTTACAACTTTTTAATGCACTTTTTATATACTCCCTACTACAATATACTATATACTCACTACTACTGTACAATATAATATACACTATATACTTTCTGTTAGAAAATTTTAATATTAAATTTATGATTTGGTTTTTATTTTTTTATTACATCATTTACTAAAATTTTTTTTATACCCTATATACCCCCAATAAAATTTTTTATATACATTTTACTGGGTTTAAAAATTTTTATTCAAACACTATATACTTTTAAATTTAAATATATACTATACACTCTTTTCAAAACTTGTTTACTTTAAAAATTTTAAATATGGGATTAAATTGTATTTTTCACTCGTATTTTGTATGATATTTTTACTACATACTATTTTTACAACATAATTTTTTACAGTATCAAAACAAACAAAAGAAAGGGCATTCTTGTCTTTTTTGTGTTCTTTCTTTTTCATAGGACAAAAAATGAAGTTTGGGCCCCTTTAAACATGAAAAGTAGCCCGGGGTCCCCGGCTTGTATCCGGGGGAAGAATCACAGATAAAGGTCTAGGGGGACAAAAGGGGGTTTTCCCCTAAGGGACAGAAAAGTGATTTGCACCCCTAAGTGACAGCAAAAGGATTTAAAACCAAAAAGGACAAAAAAAATTTTGTACCCCCCAAAAAAAAGCAAAAGTGGGGGGCCCCCCAAAGGGGAAAAGCAAAAAGTGAGTAAGTTTTTAAAATGAAAATGGAAAAAACTTTTCCCAATCTGCCCTTTTTCCCCCCCATTTTTCTTTGTGATTGTTAAAAAGGTATCGGGTTTTAAATTGGGGGGCGGGGTTGTAGAAAATTTTGGGGTTTTATCACTTTCCTACTGGTAAAATGGAAGCTTAACATGGTCCTAAATGTAGAAAATTAGGGAAAAAAAAAATTTGGTTGCCTAGATAAAGATGGTCGAGGCTATAAAATTTTCCCAGCCCCCTGACACTGAGCTGCGGGCATGGGGCCAACACCCGGGACACTGAGCTGCAGGGGGGGGGCCCAACCCCCTGAAAGGGAGCTGCACCCGGGGGCCCAAAACACCCGGGCCCATGAGCTGCAGCCCCCAAACCACCCTGGGACACGAGCTGCATCCGGGGGGGCCAAAACCTGACACTAAGCTCCCAGCGGGGGGGACCCACCTGACCTGAGCCAGGGGGTTTGCCAACCCCGGGACACTGGCTGCAGCGCGGGGGCCGACACCCGGGCCACTGGGGCTCACCCGGGCGCCAACCCCCGACATGGCGCAGCGGGGGGGGCCAAACCCCCGGGACACTGAGCTGCAGGGGCGGGGGGCCCAAACACCCTGCATGGTTTGCAGCGGGGGGGAAAAAACACCTGACACTGGGGCCCCGCGGGGGGCCAACCCCTGACACTGAGGCGAGGGGAAACCAACCCCCTGACATTTGGCTTTTGGGGGGAAACCAACCTTTAACACTGATGCAGCGGGGGGGGCAACCCCTTTTGAACTGAGTTGAAGCGGGGGCCAACCCCCTGACACTGAGCTGCAGGGGGGGGGCCCCAACACCCTGACAGGGAGCTGCACCCGGGGGGCCCAAACCCCCCTGACCTAGCGAAGCGCCAAAAACCCTGACACTGAGTGCTCCCCCCCAAACCCCCTGCCACTGGGGCTGCAGCGCGGGGGGCCAAACACCCTGACCCTAAGCGCAGCGCGGGGGACCAAACCCCCTTGCCCTTGAGCTGAAAGCGCGGGGGCCAACCCCCGGAATGAGTTTGCGGGGGGGGGGCCAAAACACCCTGACCTGAGCTGAAAGAGGGGCCCCAAACCCCCTGACACTGAGCGCACCCGCGGGGGCCAACCCCCTTGACCTGAGCTGCAGCGCGGGGGCCAAAAACCTTTGGACACTGGCTGCGGGCCGGGGAAAACCAACACCCTGAAAACGAGTGCCCCGGGGGCCAACCCCCTTACACCTGAGTGCAGCGGGGGGGCCCAACACCCTAACACTGAGCGAGCGGGGGGGGGCCAAACCCCCTGACACTGGCTGCAGGAAGGGGCCAACCCCCTGACCAGAGCTGAGCGGGGGGGGCCAACCCCGGACACAGACCTGCAGCTTTGGGGGCCAACCCCCGGAACCCCAAGGCTGCGCGGGGGGGGGCCAAACCCCTGAACTGGCTGCAGCGGGGGGCCCAAAACCCGGGAAAATGAGCTGCGCGCGGGGGCCCAACCCCCTGACACTGAGCTGCACCCGGGGGCCAAACACCCTGACCCCTGAGCTGGCGCGGGGGCCCCAACCCCCGGGGACATGGCTGAAAGCGGGGGGGGGGCCAACACCGCCACTAAAGCTGCAGCGGGGGGGGGCCAAACCCCTGAAAATGAGCTGCAGCGGGGGGGGCCAAAACCCCTGAACTTGGCTGCAGGGCGGGGGCCAACCCCCTGACACTGAGCTGAAACCCGGGGGGCCCAACGCCCCTGACATGAGCTTGCGGGGGGGGGGGCCCAAAACCACCGGACACTGAGCTGCAGCGGGGGGGGGGCCAAAAACCCTGACATAGCTGCAGCGGGGGGGCCAAACCCCTGAAAATGAGCTGCAGCGGGGGGGCCCAAAACCCCTGAACTGAGCTGCAGGGGCGGGGGCCAACCCCGGGAAACTTTGAGTGCAGGCGGGGGGCCGACACCCTGACACGGAGGGCAGCGGGGGGGCCCAAAAAAGCCCTTTAAAGGGGTTTTTTTTTTAACGGAAACGGGTTTCCAAATAAAAAGGGCCCTAAACCAGGGTTGACCCCCAAAAGTTTGGTTGCAGGGTGCTCTTTATACCCGGGAAAATGAGTGCTGCCGGCATTGTTGCAGGGGTTTTCGGGGTGAGGGATCCCCTGTAAAGTGTCGACCAAAAGCCGCACACTGCATAATCTGCTTGGCTGTCGTCCAGAGAAGCCCCCTTTTTTAAAGATGATCCCACAGAAAAACCCCGCTAACAGTTTGCTAAAGACAAGCAGACTAAGGACAGGGTTTAAACGGGAACCACGTCCTGTTTTCGGGTTTGAGGAAAACCAAGGGAAAAACTTATTTGGTTTTCAGATGGTGTCAGATGTTTTGTATGGTAACCTTTTGGGGGGGGAAAAAAGAAAAGTGTGTCTGCCTTTTTAAAAAGCAGGGTGGGGGGGGGGGTCATGGTTGGTTCGGTTTTGTTTAAATTTCACTTACCGGGAAATGGATTTTGCAGGGGGTTTCCCTTTGTTTTTTAAATTTTCTTTGCGTTAAAGGACTCACTTTTCAGATACCCTGAGGGTGAGCGTCACACGATGATACCTGTAGGAACAAATGAAGGGCCCTGATTCCGGAGTGTTTTTGTGTTTTATGCATAAGTAAAAGGGAAAGTTTGTACTAAAAGGGGACTATGTCTTGTTTATTGAAATCAGTTTCTAAGGGGAAAGGGGAAAAACCCCCCTAGCTCTTTTGCCGTGTTTGCCCAATGGGTTTTGATACTAAAAACTTAAAAACGTCCAGGGTTTTGGGGGGCATGGTGTGGGGGGCTGTGGGGAGTACAGTTTTGGGGGAAACCCAAGAATGCCAAACATGTTGTGAATCCTAAAGGAGCATGACCCCCCCCCCTTCTGGGTGCAGGGGGTTTCCAACATATGCGCCCCCAAACCCTAAGGACCCCACGCCTGCTAAAGAGAATGAGGGTAAAGGTGCTGGAGGGCCCAAGCGTCTCCAGACCTAAAACCTATGGAGATCTGTGGGGCCTTCAACGAAGGTGGAGAAGCGCAAGGGTTTCTAACTCCACGCCCCGTGTGTCGTCATGGAGGAGGGAAGAGGTTTTTCCAGGGGTTTGAGCTGTAAAGAAAGGGTTTGAGGGGCACAGTGACTCCATTGCTCCGGGGCCCCCATACACAGTAGGGTTAGCAGAGGGCAGTGACATCCGTCTGCCGGGCTCCTACTCAGAGGGTTGCAGAGGTGCAGTGACATCGTCTGCTCCGGGGCCCCCCATAAAATGGGTTAGCGGGTGCAGTGACATCGGTCTGCCCAGGGTCCCATACAAGTGGGTTTTGCAGAGGTGCGTACATCATTCTGCCGGGGCCCCCATCACGTAGGGTTAGCAGGGGTGCTGACATGTCGCTCCAGGGCCCATAAAAGTAGGGTTTTAGAGAGGTGCAGTGCATCCGTTGCTCCAGGGCCCCATACACGTAGGGTTAGTGAGGTGCAGTGCATTGTCTTCTCCAGGGCCCCATACACAGTAGGGTTAGCAAAGGTGCAGTGAATCCGTCTGCCCCAGGGTCCATAACAGGGGTTGCAAGGTGCAGTGTTATTGTTGCCCCAAAGGCCCCCAAAACAGTGGGGTTTAGCAGGGGCGGGGGAAATCATTCTGCTCCGGGGCCCCCCATCACATTGGGGTTTTAGCGGGTTTTTGCTGACATCCGTTGCTCCAGGGCCCCATAACGTGGATTTCAAGGGCAGTGCTTCCTCGCTCGGGGCTCTACCGTAGGGTTAGCGGGTGCAGCACATCCGTCGCCCGGGGCCCCCCTACCGTAGGGTTAGCAGAGGTGCGCGACATGTCGCTGGGGCCCTACACGTGGGTTGCAGGGTTTTGCAGTGAATTGTTGCTCCGGGGCCCCCATAAAAATTTGGGTTAGCGAGGTGCAGTGCATCCGTCTGTTGGGTCCTACCAGTGGGTTGCAGGGTGTAGTGAATCTGTGTCCCCTCTGGGCCCCCTTACACGTAGGGTTAGCAGGGGTTTTTTTGTGAATCTGTGTGTTTGGCCCCCTAACAGTGGGTTTAGGGGTGCATGCATCTGTTGCACGGGGCCCCCATAACCTGTGGGTTAGCAGGGGTGCAGTGAATCCGTTGCTTGGGGCCCCATACACGTAGGGTTTGAAGGGTTTTTGGGAATCTGGTGTTTGGGGCCCCCTTCCAGTGGGGTTTAGCAGAGGTGCAGGAATCTGTCTGCCCCAGGGCCCCATCACGTGGGTTTTACGAGGTGCAGTGCATCCTCTGCCCGGGCCCATACACAGTAGGGTTAGCGAGTTGCGTAAAATCCGTCTGCCCGGGCCCCATAAACAGTAGGGTTAGCAGGGTGCAGTGATATCCGTCTGCCCCCAGACCCTTTCACGGGGGTTTGCAGAGGGGCAGTGCTTCTGCTGTTGGGGCCCCCATACACGTGGGTTATCAGAGGTGCGTGAATTATTGCTCGGGGCCCTTTACAAGTAGGGTTAGAGAGGTGCAGTGAATCCGTCTGCTCCGGAGCCCCATACACAGTAGGGTTTAGCAGGGGTTTGCAGTGACATGTCTGCCCGGGCCCCCATACAAGTGGGGTTAGCAGGGTGCGGGGACATCTGTTGTCGGGGCCCTACACGTGGGGTTGTGAGGTGGTGACATCTGTTTCCCCCAGGGCCCTACACAGTGGGGTTTAGCAGGGTGCAGTGACTGTCCGTGGCCCCTACACAGTAGGGTTGCGGGGTGCAGTACTCTCCGTGGCCCCATACCAGTAGGGTTAGTAGGGTGCAGGCATTCCGTTTCCCAGGGCCCAATAACAGTAGGGTTGCGAGGGCAGTGACCCCTTTTCTGTCGGGGCCCATACACAGTGGGTTGAGAGGTGCGTGACATCCGTCTGCTTGGTGCCCCAAACAGTAGGGGGGGTTTTGCGTGACATCCGTCTGTTTGGGGGGGCCCCCATACAAGTGGTTAGCGGGTGCAGGTCTCCGTCTGCTCCGGGCCACTACACATTTTGGGTTTGCAGAGGTGCGGTGACATGTCTGTCCGGGGGCCATAACTTAGGGTTAACGAGGTGAGGGCATCCATCTGCCCCGGGCCCCATAACTTTGGTTTAGCAGGGTGCAGTGACTCGTCTGCTCTGGGGCCCCCATAACAGTGGGGTTAGCAGGATGCGTGCCCCCGTTGCTCTGGGGCCCTACACAGTGGGTTAGCGGGTGCAGTGAATCGTTGTCTGGGGCCCCTCCCAGTGGGTTGCGAAGTGCAGTGACTCCTTTTTCTCCAGGGCCCCATACACAGTGATTAGCAGAGGGCCGTGACATCGTTGCATCGGGGCCCCCATACACAGTAGGGTTAGCAGAGGTGCAGTGACATCTGTGTGCTTCGGGGCCCCCAAACACAGTGGGTTAGCAGGGTGCGTGACATTGTGTGTTGGGGCCCCATACCGTAGGGTTAGCAGGGGTGCGTGCCCCGTCTGCCCCGGGCCCCCCTTCACAGTGGGGTTTAGCAGGGTGAAGTTACTCTGTTGCTCCGGGGCCCCATAACAGTAGGGTTGCGAGGTACGTGACATCCTTTGCTTGGGGCCGGGGGAAAATAGGGGGTAGCAAAGTACATTGCCCGGGGCCCCGTGCGGTTAGGGGGACCCACGCCCCGGGGCAGCTGCTACTGTGTCCGCTACCCCGGTAATGCCGCTCCTGGGCTCTCCAATAGTGAACTTAACAATTCACTGCGGCGGGCGGGGAGCTGCGGGGCCCGGCGCATACTCCCTCTGAACGCCCGGGCCCCCCGGCCCGAGCGTTCAGAGGCAGCGCTGCCCGGAGGTAGCAGAACGGAGCGCTGATCGCTCCGCTCTGCTACTTCCCCTGCCAGCGCTCTGTGATCACGTGGGCGCGCGAGGTGACATCACATCACCGCGCCGCCCGCGCTGAGCACAGAGGCTGCAGAGAGGCAGCAGCGCGGCGCATCGGCGGAGCGTGGACCGAGGTAAGTAAACTGTTTCTTATTTTACCTACCCCCATATGCCTGCCGTATACCCCATATGTCTGCCGTATACCCCAAATGCCTGTCGTATACCCCAATATGCCTGCCGTATACCCCATATGCCTGCCTGTATATCCCATAAGCCTGCCTGTATACCCATATGCTGCCGTTACCCATATGCCTGCCGTTTAACCCCATATGCCTGCCCTATTCCCCCCCCTTGCCTGCCGTATACCCCTAAGCCTGCCGTATACCCCTATGCCTGCCGTATACGCCCTATGCCTGCCTTATACCCCCACAAGCCTGCCGTAAACCCCCACAAGCCTGCCTTTATATCCTCTGGCCTGCCTTTATAGCGCCCCGGCCGGCCTAGATGGCCCCCCCGGCCTGCCTAGATGGCCCCCCGGCCTGCCAGAGGCCCCCCCGGCCCGCCCGATGGCCCCCCAGCCCGCCCAGTTTTTCCCCCCGCTGCCCAGATGCCCTCCCCCTGCAAAAAGCC
>JAODAL010056013.1:0-23564 GCA_025379985.1 Phyllomedusa bahiana | reverse complement strand
GGCCTACTTGATGATGCTGCGCTCCTGATTTCCCTTTTTGTAAAACACTGTAGTGCCTTTGCTTTTTTTGTGGTTATGTGTTTTTTTAAATGTTTTTTTGAAAATTTTGAAAAAAAATTTATTAAAATAAAAAAAAAAAAAAAAAAAGAGCAGAAAAAGCAGCTAGGAGACAGCAGGGGTTTTACTTTGGGGTCTATGAGGTGATTACGGGCTTTTTTTCCAGGTTTTTAGAAAGGGAAAAAGCTAAAAAAAAAAACAGACGTTTTCCGTGCAGGGGTAGACAGGGCCTAAAGAAAAGATAATACAGTCATCATTAACAAAATCCTTTTTTTGGGGAGTGACAATCCTGTGCTTCTATGTTCCAAATTTTTTCGCCCCCCGTTAAAGCACAGAATTTATATTTAAAAGTAATTGATGAACTCGTCCACAAATTCATAATAGAAAGTAATGACCGTCTAAAAAGGAGGAGCTTTAAATTTCCTGCTCAGATCTTTTTTCAGGGACCGGAAACCCAACAGAACTTGAATAAAACCCCAGATGATAGAAAAAAATGAAAAAATATCAATTCACTTATTTAATTGTTTTTGCCTCCACTTATGATAGAGAATAATGTTCAAAATAACAGCAAACAGTCTTTTTTAGGACTGAACCCAACTTTGAACGTGCACCACACGACAGAATGACCACTCCGCAGGGAGATAAACATATCAACCAGAAAAAAAAACGAAGATTACAGAAGGGGGAGCGGGGAAAAGAGGAAAAAAGAATTCCTTTTTTTTTGGATCGAAAATTACAAAAAACCCCCAGAAAAAAAAACACCCCAAATTAAGTTTTAAAAATCTATGTAAAAATCAAAAAAAAATTTGGAAAAAAAAAATATACAATTTATCGAGTTTTGAACTTGAAAATCAGGAAGTTGATGTGTTACAAAAGGGTTTAAATTTTTGCCCGGATTCTGAAGTGGATCACTTCACAGTATTTAAAGATTTACATATCTTTACAAGGAAACTCACATTACAAAGGTTTTTTGCGTAAATAAAAATAAAACTAAAGAAAGCCATCCGATTTAAATTTATAGGGAGATTAATGGGAAAATCCAATTTTATCCTATCTGCTCGGGCAATGATTTTTGCAGTATTTTTTTTTTTTTGGTCTTAAAGATCTGGGGGGGGGAAAATAAATAAAAAAATCCCTAAAAAAAAAAAATTTAAAAAAAAAAAGAAATAAAAAAAAAAAAAGGCTCTAAATCCTGCAGGAATGAAAACATTGTTATACCAATGAGACAAGGGGGGAATGTGGTCCTCCAAAAATCTTTGTATAATGAAGATCCTTTTAAAAAATTCTACAAGATAAGACATGCTATAGAGAAGTCCCTGAAAAGGAGCATGAGGAACTACATAAAACATTTGACATTTTTTTGAATAGAGCCCTTGCTGAAAAAAGTTATTGAAAAGGAAGAAAAGTAATTTTTATTTATAAAATCTTATTCTGTGGCACACTTTTATCATATACCAAAAATGCATAAAAATCAGACTAAACCCCCTGGGAGACCCATAATTTCAGGGATTAATTCCTCTTTATCAAATCTGGCACACTATATTGATATCTATCTTCAACCATTTGTTACAAACTTGCAGAGTTATTTAAAAGATTCAGATAGAGATAGATAGATAGATAGATAGATAGATAGATAGATAGATAGATAGATAGATAGATAGATAGGAGATAGATAGAAAGTGTACTCAGAGAATTAATAGACTTCACATGGGAAAAGAATTTCTTATTCCTTACCTTAGACATAAAAGCACCAACTTGGACTCGAAGCAGTAAAAAACTTCCTGGAAAAATACACATCACTCAGTGTACCTTTTAAAAAAATTTAATGGATGGTTTGGAGCTCATTTTAAAACATAATTATTTTCAATATGGTGTGGCAGAGTGGCTAAGAGTAGTTGCCTGTTTCTGCCACTAGGTGGAATCATCCTGGTAGAGACGTGCCACCAAGGGCCTGGGCTTGGTGGGGGGAGCCAAGCGTTATCTGTCAGCAACACTAGGCTGCTGACAGCTGTATGTAGCACGGCTGGTATCCAACCATTATGGGTTGGCTTCCCCGGGACAGCTGCAGATGGGTGGGTGGCTGTTCCCGCGTCCCAGGTCTCCAGGTTCCATGTCGGGTTTTGGGCCAGTCTCTGGATGGCTATAAAAAGCCTGTCTCTCCAGGTGATCGGGGGGCATGGCCTGTACTGGAAGAGGGAGCAGCAGAGCTGGAGAGAGGCTCTGGCCCCCAGGAGGCTTGAGAGGAGTCTAATGCTGTACTGAGAGTGTACAGTACTGCTGGTGCTGGACGTTTGGTCCAGACAACGTGTAGAGAGGGATCTCTGTGTTTAGTTAGTGGCCAGACGGCCGAGGTTTTGATTTGTTTTGTATACTGTCCTGTGCCTCAATAAAACTGGCTGAAGCCAGGATAAACGGAAGCCTGTGTCAGAGTGCCATCCGTCTTACGAAAAGCGGCGATCCCGGCGCTAAGAAACCCCCAGGCTGAACCAAGATGGTGGCCAAAATGTGAGTGGAGTCTCACAATGGAGATAGGCACTTTCATCAGACCACGGGGACAGCCATGGGAAGCAAAATGGCGCCTTCTTTTGCAAATTTATTTATGGGGGATTTTGAGGCTTTTTATATCTATTCAGATAACAATCCATTTAAAGAACATATAATCTTTTATAAAAGGTATATAGATGACCTTATACTCATTTGGGAAGGAACACCACAGGAGGCACATGCATTTGTTGATTACCTCAATAATAACAACAGGGGTATTTCTTTTACTCTGAATTTCAATTCTGATGAAATTATTTTTTTGGACTTGTGTCTTTTTGTCGAAAACGGTGTACCGTATATACTCGAGTATAAGCCGACCTGAGTATAAGCCGAGGCACCTACTTTTGCCACAAAAACCGGGAAAGCTTATTGACTCGAGTATAAGCCTAGGGTGGAAAACGCAGCGGCTACTGGTGAATTTTAAAAATAAAAATAGATACCAATAAAATTATATAGGCTGTTTAATGTCCCCCAAATGCAGATATAGGCTGATATAAGCAGTTTAATGTCCCCCATAGGCAGATATAGGCTGATATAAGCAGTTTAATGTCCCCCATAGGCAGGTTATAGGCTGGTATAGGTAGTTATAGGCAGATATAGGTCCCCCTAGGCAGGTTATAGCCAGGTATAGGTCGTTATAGGCAGTTATAGGTCCCCCTAGGTAGGCTATAGGCATGGTATAGGTCCCCTAGGCAGGTATAGGTCGTTATAGGCAGGTATAGGTCCCCCTAGGCAGGCTATAGGCAGGTATAGGCCCCCTAGGCAGGCTATAGGCAGTTATAGGTCTCCCTACGCAGGCTATAGGCAGGGTATAGGTCCTCCAGGTAGGCTATAGGCAGGTATAGGTCCTCTAGGTAGGCTATAGATAGGTCCTTTAGGTAGGCTATAGGCAGGTTATAGGCAGGTATAGGTCCTCTAGGTAGGCTATAGGCAGGGTATAGGCAGGTATAGGCAGGCTGTAGGCAGGGTATAGGCAGGTATAGGTCCTATAGGAAGGCTGTAGGCAGGGTATCGGCAGGTATAGGTCCTATAGGTAGGCGGTAGGCGGGGTATAGGCAGGTAGAGGTCCGATAGGTGGGCTGTAGGCAGGGTATAGGCTCCTATAGGTAGGCTGTAGGCAGGGTATAGGCAGGTATAGGTCCTATAGGTAGGCTGTAGACAGGGTATAGGTCCTATAGGTAGGCTTTAGGCAGGGTATAGGCAGGTATAGGTCCTATAGGTAGGCTGCAGGCAGGGTATAGGCAGGTATAGGTCCTATAGGTAGGCTGTAGGCAGGGTATAGGCAGGTATAGGTCCTATAGGTAGGCTGTAGGCAGGGTATAGGCCCTATAGGTAGGCTGTAGGCACGGTATAGGCAGGTATAGGTCCTATAGGTAGGCTGTAGGCAGGGTATAGGCAGGTATAGGTCCTATAGGTAGGCTGTAGGCAGGGTTTTAAAACAAAAAAACCCACTAACTTGGCTCCCCACTGCTCCGTCTCCTCGCGCTCCTCGGTCTTCTCGGCACAGGCGGGTGTGGCTTTTTGAAGGGGCGTGGCATACCGACAAGATGGGCGTGTCCATGCAAATTTTTGCCGCGGCGCGATACGCGCGCCGCCCACTAAGTTCTCCTGCTTTTTCATTTTCAAAAGTTGGCAACTATGCATATACCTGAAGCGTCCCTGTCGGCGCACGGGCCATCGCAGCACCCGAATACCGACAGTTACTCGAGTATAAGCCGAGGGGGGATTTTTCAGCACATGTTTTGTGTTGAAAAACTCGGCTTATACTCGAGTATATACGGTAATTAAGTCTAGAAATGCATTTAAGGAATGTGATTCTAATAATTTTTGCATTTTCAAAGCAATCATTTCCGTAGCTGAACACGTAATGTCCGCTTTGGAAAATTTTGTAGAATTAGGAAAAATTGTACCGATAACACTGATTTTAACCCCTTACCGCCGGAGCCAGTTTTGGCCTCTCTGAGCCCATTTTTTAAATCTGGCATCTGTCACTTTATGTGAGAATAACTTTTTGACACCTTAACCTCTCCATGTGATTCAGAGATTGTTTTCTCGTGCCCAAAATTGTGCTATAAATAGAAAAAAAAATTTTAGTCCAAAAAATTTCTTGTTTTTTTGGTAAAAATTTTAAAAGGGTATCGTGAAAAATTGAAAAAATTTCCCAAAATTTTCAAACTTAAAAAATTTCTCCTTGAAAAGACAGATGGTTAAATTCCACTCAAAATAGCTTATGCTGAAACTACCTTATTTTCTGCTTTTGTTTGGATCATTTTTTTTTTTTTTTTTTAACTGTTTTTTTTTATAAAAACTTTTTAACAAAAATTTTTATAACCAAAACAAAAAAAATGCAAGCCTTGATAAAAAAACCTTGTTGGAGCATAAAATTAGAAACTGATTTTAAAGTATTCTGTAAAATTTAAAATTAAATATAAAAAAGGGAAAAAAGGGGGGGTACAGCAAAAGCTCGTTTCAGATTTTCATAAAAAGGAAATTTCTTTTTAAATCATTTCGTATAAGATTTTAACTTTTGCCCAAAGTACGAATCATATTAGCACCCTTTTATCCACAAACGTGATAAAGGGGGTAATCAGAGCTTAAAAAAAGTAAACACGTCCTTCAGAGCCCGGGGAGGCCCGTCAGTGTTTAAAAGACCAGCCTCCAAGAGCATTCCAATTTTTAAAACCCCTTTTTGGGGTAACAGGTGGAGCAAATTGCTTTTGTGCCAGGACCTCATATTAAAAATAATTAAAAAAATATCGTTAACCCGGAACCTGAGAGAGAAGAAAAAAGACCCAAAAAAAAAAAAAAGGAAAACAATCTCAGAAAAAACAGGGAAAACCGCTTTTAAGGGGGACCCCCCGGCCCCCAAGAAGAAGCAAAAGGAAATAGCATCTTCCTGACCTACTTCCCAAAAACCCCCTTCAGATTCCGGGCACCAAAAAGGGGCGAAAAAAACTTGTATTAAAGGGGCCCGGGGAGGTATTGGCCGTCCCACAAAAGGAAACCCAAACTTCCCAAGTGTGGGGGGAAATTTATGTTCATATTGGGGAATCGGAACCCAAATTCCCCAAACCCCCTGCAAAAACTGCACCCCCCGAAACCAAACCACCGGAGTAGGGCGTGATTTAAAAGCCCAAATTAAAGGAAAAACAATTTTTGGGGGCCCCCAGCATTAAAAACAATAAATGGGATTTAAGGAGGGCGTTGGGAGCGGAAAGTCGAAAAGGAGAAATGAAAAGGAGTAATCTGGAAAATTTTTTTCCGTTACCCTGCGAAATTTCGCGATTTAACCCCCCTTCCAAAACGGCCTTTTAGAAAAAAAGGGGGAAAACCCCACCCAAAAGTGGCCCTTGTCCCTCTCTCTTTCCACACCTTCCCCGCAAACGTTTGAAAAACGAGGGGAACCCAAAAAGGGGTTTAATTTAAAGCCGAAAAACCCCAACCACCCGGTGGGCAAATTTTTTAGTTTAATTCGGGGCCCTGGAAGATTTCTGAGGGTTTTTTGGATTTTAAAAAAACGTCTTGTTTCCCCTTTCATCTGAGAAGTTAAAGTTTAGTTCCCTCTCCCAGCTTTCTGGAAAGGGGACCTTGCAGATGTCCCAAAGGGTCCTTTTTTTAGTCTATAGACTCCGGAAAGAGCTCTCCTCTCCGAGTTTCTTCCCCAAGGGACCACAAAAACCCAAGTAGTGGGGGGGGCTGTGTGTCCCAAATTTTGCCTTTAAGAAGTTTTCCCCCGCACTTGTGCACAGAGGGATTCCCAAAATTTGAAATTTTATATAAAACGCATCCTTTATTGGGGAAGCTTGTTTTTTAAAAAAATGATTTAAAATTTTAAACAGCATGGGTTCCCCCGGGGGTTTTTGGGCCCGGGGCTTTGGGTCTTATTCGTAACATAAAACAAAAAAACCCCAGCTACTTAAAAAATACTTCCATGAACAATTACAACACCCATGAAAATTAACCCCCATAACTCTCAGTTACTTTTAGGATAAATTTCGGTGAATACTAAATTTGGGGAAGTCTTCCTTTTACACAATGCACTGATAAAAAAATTTAAAACCCCCAAAAATTTAATAGATGTAAAGTAAATCTGATTTATGTTTAAAGCCCCGTTGGGTATCTAGTGTCCAAAACTAAACCAGAAAGCTTCCCCATCTGTTAAACGTTTTTTTTTCTATCTCCCCCCTCGATTTGGTCTGGCCAGTTCAATAGCTGTGACTTTTAAAATTTTCCCCAAAAAGGGTTGATGGACATCTCTAAATGTTTAGAACTCCGATAATTTTTCGTTTAAAAAGGGGTGTGTGATATCATAAAGATGTTCATGGATTCTTACAAATTTAAACTCCTCGTGGTGCAAACCCCATATATTGCCGTTTACATGATTCACACCCGATCATGGAGGCTTCAAAAATGTCTATGAAATGAAAAAATTGCGTAATGGGAAAAAAGAATTTTTTTTGGGAACAAACGAAGAGAAAGATTTTCCTTTAAAAAAAATATCTACATAAACCCCATCCCATTTGTTCCCCATTTGTATGAGTTTTTTAAAACGGCCACCCTTTCCCTTTTTTCCCACTCTTGGGAAGGGGAAAAAAAGGTATGTTAAAAAATGTTACCAATTAGTGCGAGGTCTATTGATTTTATTTTACAACCCTTTTTCCAAAATTTGTTTGGAATAGGATCAGTAGTTTTGAAAAAGGGAGAATTTCTGTTTTAAATTTCTGTTTTTAGCCTGAAAATTTTCCCACTGTTTCTGTGTAGAAAGGGCCACAGGGCCTTGTTTCTTTTTTTAATTTTTTTTCTTTTCGGCAATTTAAAGAGTTTTTTCCCCCTTTTAAGCTTCCCCTTTTTTTTAAAGCTTTCTGTATATTTCCCTTTTTGTAAACCCCCTCCCGTTGTAATCTGTTAAATGATATAGGAACTCTCTTGCCCAAAGGGAAGAAATGTCAAATAAAAATTCTTTTTGGGCCCAATAAATCAAACCCAAACCCGGGGGGTTTTTGTAAAAATGTTTTTGGGGGACAGCTATTTGCCTCTAACACACTATTGCCGCAATGGTTTTTCCCATATGTTTGAGTGTTTTAAAATTTCCCGTTTTTTGAGTCTCCTGTCAATTTAAGATCCAAAAAAAATTTAGCTTAATTATCACTGTTTAAAAGTTTAAAGACCCGATTAAAAATGGTTGGGGAAATTTAAAATACTCTTTCAAATTTTGGTATGGAAAGTGATGGGCCCCCCGCCAAAAAAACAGGGGATCGTCAATTTTTAAAAAGCCCATACCCAAAAAGGGTTTGACGCCAAAAAAAAAAAATGTTATTTAGCGAAAAATTTTTTGAATTCCCCCCCCCCACCATTTCAACCAAAAATGTTTTTCAAAAATTTTGGAAAAAAAAAAGGAGCCCCAAAAACAACCCCGTATTGTTTTAAAAAATAATTTCACTAAAGGCAGAAATAATTTTGTTTTAGGGGAAAAACCCTTTTCAATACTTTTTATTGTTTTACGGGGTTTTCACTGTAAAAATTTTGGGGTAAAAATTTTTCAATTTTTTTGGGTGAGAGTGTTATTTATAAAGAACGAGGAATGGATGGTAAAAGGGCAAAAATGTCACCCAAGTAACCCTGGGGTAATTCTCTTTCCAGATGAATTATTAAAACACTTTGGGGGAAACCCCCCTAGAGTCCTTTTAAATTAAAATAGGTTACACGAAAAAAAAAGGTTGAAGTGACGGGCCAAAAAAAAACCCAAAAACTGGGTGTGTGGTTATGGATCCCCATCCCAGAAATGTGGGGCGCAAAGGGGGAGGAAAAGTTCCCCTTTTGGGGACTTTGGGAAAGATGAGGATAGGGAATTTTAGGAAAAATTTTTCTACCAAATTTTTTTTTTTTTTCTTTTCCAATACAACTAAACTAAAACCTTCCTCCAATTTTTTTTCAACTTTTGAACCCAAAAAATTGTTGGTTTTTAGTAATTTTTTAAAATATCCCCCTGATCTGCCAAAAATTGTTTTCATTTCCCTGAGAATAAAAAAACCCTTTTCAATAGGGGGGATGGACCCCCCCTTTTCTGAAGCTCGTACCACTTCGGAAAAACATTTTTTGGCCGCCAAAAGCAGAAAAAACAATTTAAAATTTTGGGGTTTAAGGAGGGGGAGTTTGGGGGCGGAATGTCGAAAAGGAGCACTGAAGCAAAAGGGGTTTTTTCTGAATTTTTATTCCCGTTCCCCGCGAATTATGCGATCACCTCCTTCCAAAAAGGGTGTGACAAAATTTTTAGTTTTAATTTTGTGGGGCCCCCGGAAAAATACCCGAGGAAAATTTTTAAAAATTTTTTATTTTTTCCCCTTTCGCCACTCTTCTTTGAGAAGTTAATTTTTTAGTTCCCCCTTCCCCGCCCATTCGGGGAAAGGGGGCCTTGCAGATGTCCCAAGGGGCCCCATCATTAGTTTTATGACTCCGGGGAAAAGCTCTCCCTCCGAGTATCTTCCAAGGCAAACCCCAACTCGAAGGGAGTGGGGGGTCTTTTGTTTTCACCAAATTTTTTCTTTTCCCCCGTGGAAAAAAAAGGCACGTACTATAGTACGAGAATCGGAAAAATGGGGTCAGTTAATTCCCCCATCAGCTTCCCCGTAACTTTCAAAGGGTTCGAAGTTAAGATCCCCTTTCCCCCAAAACCCAAAAGAGCACGGCCCTCCTAACAAAGCGGGCTAACGGGACGAAAGAGAAATTGGGGGGTCGGGTTACCTAAAATTTGAGGGGTGCATGGCCAAAACCCATACTAAAAAATTTTTTAATTTCCCAAAGCAAAGGATCTACAAATCGGGAAAAGGGGGTCTGAGCTATCCCGGGGGACCGCAAGAGAAGGTTCATTTGGGAATATAATGCCCGGAAACCAAGGCAAAGGGCCCCGGGCTGGAGCTCTGTACAAAAAAAAGTTTTCAAACATCAAACCCACAGTTTTTGGGAAATTGCCCTTTGAAAGCAAACCGGGAATTTCGGATGCCACCGTCCCAAGTAATTGCTGAAAATCCAGGGAAAGGGGCAAGCCCCCCTTCCCCTTTGGGGGAGACGTGTCCCCCCTCCCCTATTCGGGGCGACCCCTTTCCCAAATTTTTCGGATATCAATTTTTGGGCGTTAAAGAAAAAAAAATTTGGGAAGCCTTTAAAAGGGAATTTTTCCTGATTGAGTTTTTTGAGGTTAGGAAAGGGCATTCATTTTTAATATTTTTTATTTTTCCCAATCCAGGAAAAGTCCTTCCTATCCCCAACTCGTGGGATTCCCCCCCCGCTGAAGTTAGCAAGAAAGGGTCGAAAATTTAAGTCTAAATTTAAATCCGGGGGGGTTTAGGGAATTTCCTTTTCCCCCAAATACTTTTTTTTGGCCCCAAATTTCCCCTTAAAAAAGGGGGAAAAGAGGGATTTCAGGGAAGTCAGGAGGGTCTGAGGCAAATTTTAAACTCAGGGCAGAGCTCGCCATGGTTATTCTATGATTACGGGGGAGTTATTCCCCCAGGGCCTTCAATGCTCCGAAGGGGGGGCAGGACTAGTGAGATATAACAATAGCGTCCGCAAAGGCTAACATTGAAGTGGAGGTCACCCGGAGATCCCGATCTCGGGGCCCCCCCCACAGGGGGGGGCCTGCATCAAGTGCTCTTAGCCTTATATAAAAATTGGGGAGAGGGGACAACCCTGCTGGTGCCCCCCCCCTTTGGTAAAGGGGCGGAAAGAACCCCATTAATTCGGGTTGAGCTGGGGTGAGGTGTAGGGGCCATAATTTTTCCCCCTTATGACTGCCCCCAAAACCCAGGGGGATTCCAAGACCCCCGAAGAAGGCCAAGCTACCCGATAAAAGGGCCCTTTCCGCAACAAAGCAGGAAGGCAGGGGGGCACATGTTAAACGGCTTTCCCCCGTTTTTTGGATAAACCCCTCCTCCCCCGAATCCCGCTGTCGGACCGGGGATGCAGTTTTAAAGGCCTGTTTGCCACTTCAGCTGCCCCCCAAAAGAAGGGGGGGAGTGGGGCGCGGGTGGGGGGGGGTGGCGTTCGGGCGGGGACCGCCCACTTCGTATACCCGGGGCGTACTTGGCGAGTGGGAAAGCGAGGCGCATGCACCCTCGGCAGCTCCGACAGGCAGACCGGGTTTGTTTTGGTCAAAATGCGCCACAAGGCGAAGTGAAGCGGATCGGAACATGCGAGGAAGGGTCGAAACGCACAAAAATTTCCCGGGCGCCCCGCTCCTGCAGAAGGATATTCCGAAAAAAATCCCCTTTTATAAAGGCGGAAAACAGTGTCAAAAAAGAGCTGAACGTAAAAAATAAAACATAATAAAAAAAACCCTTTCCAAAACTCGAACGCGCAATAAAGAATTTGATTTTGGGAAATTTTCCGGAAATAAGTTTTTTCAAAATTCTAAAACCTATTCCATTGGTCGGCAAAGCCGGCCAATCAAAAAGGAGCGCAGTGAACCAAAAAAAACCTATGGGGAAGGATTACCAATCAAACCCGGGCGGAAAAATTTCAAAATACAGAAAAAAAGACAGAAAAAAAGTGAGGGCTGATAGGGGGGGTTTTTGGCTAGCCGCCCAAAACAAAATGGGAGCGAAAAAGCCCCTTTATTTGAAAATTTAGACCATTAAAATCCACGGGGGGGATAATTAAAAATCATAAAAAGAAGAAAAAGACTGTGGTGAGCAAGCGGGGCTTGGCTTCCCACCCAATCGAGCGCAGACTTCTCCCATTATAGATGGATATCCAAGCCACCGCTGTTTTAGCCAATCACTCTTTTCTGCTTTTTACTTATTTTGAACGTCCCCCTTTGATTTTGTTGGGCCAAACTTCTCCTAGGAATAATGGGGGCTTTGTCGCCCCATTTTGATTGGGGCCCCAAAATTTTCCATAGGATATAATGGGGCTTTGTCGCTCCCATTCTGATTGGCTGGTTTATGCCCACCAAAAGAAGAGCTTAAACAATTTGAATTACTGTCTTTCCCGGCGATTCTTCATTTCAATTCCTATGTAGGCCCGGGCCCCGGCAAAACGGTTGTTCGGGTTTTTAAAGATTTGTAAAGAAAAGGGTTTGCTCTTTTTTCTGATTGTTTTACACTTAAAAAAAATTTTTTTTATTCACACCCATGCCGCACGGGGCTGAGGCCCGAGATTTCGAGCCCCACCTCCATAGATATAAAGGGAGAAGACTCGTGCCTGATTGGCGGGAACCAAGCACCCGCTAGCTCAGCCCAAACAGCTCTTTTCTTCTTTTTTACTGTATTTTGAACTGTCCTGCCGTAGATTTGATTTTTCTAAAATTTCCATAGGCTAGAATGGGTTTTCCCCTTCGCTCCATTCTGATTGACCGAGCAGCCAACCCCCCCCCTCTCAGAAAACAGCTTTTTTCAGCTTTTTACTGTTTTTTAAAAATCCCCCCCCGTGGATTTTGATTGGTCTAAACTTTTCCCCAAAGGTTTAAGGGGTTCAACCCTCCTCCTATTCTATTGGCCGGTTTCTGGACCAATCAAATAGGTTTCAGAATTTTAAAATTCTGTATTTCCCGGCAAATTTTCCAATCTAATTCTTGAATTTGGGTATTGGAAAGGTTTTTGTTTTATTATTTTTTTTTTTAAGGTTTCCTCTTTTCCGAGAAAGTTTAACGCCTTTATAAAGGCGATTTTTTATTCTACTCCCCCCCACATCTGGAATGATTTCCGCGTTCCGCCTGTCCGCATCGGAATGTTTTTCGGGGCAAGCCGCCGGCGCCTAAGTGCACTGCGCCCATGCCCCGCACTGTGCCCCACCACACTGGCGAGGCGCAGGGGAAATTTTGCCCGCAGTATGAGTCGCCCCTTCCGGGGAAAATCATAGGCGCGCGCCGCACTGCGCCTCGGTCCCCGCACTCCCCGCCCCACACACTGGCGGGGGGCCGGGGGCCCTTTTACATCAAAGTATTAGCGGGGCCCCGGCCCCGACAAAAAATCAGGCCATTTTTCCACCCGGAAAACTGGGGGGAAAAGGGTTTGCGGCCCGCCCCGGGCGGAAATTCAAAACATTTTGGCCCGGATCTTTTTTTCCCGGATGTGGTGTATCAAGGAAAATTTTTTTTAGTGTATTTTTCCCCCTCGCCTCCCTGGGGGGGAAAAAAACCCCCACCTGGTCCGGATGAAAAAACAAAACGGAGCAGGGGACTTATTCAAAGGGCAACCGGGGAAAATCGGGTGGAAATTTTTTTTTTTTTTTTTTTTTTTTTTTTTTGACACGAGGGGATTTTTGCCCTTTTTTGGGTATGACAAAAAATGTGGGGCTCGTAAAAGGCTCGGTAAAAAGGGGGTCTTTTGGGGGGGGCTGCATTAAAAGTTTTTAAAAATTTGGGTTTTTTGACAGTTCAGTTTTTAAGGTTTTAAAGAAAAAACCCGTATAGCCTCCGGGACCCGGGCTTTTACCGGGGACCACAATTAAATTGGGCCCGCCCCCAAGTTCTTCTTCAGTGAAAGGACTCCTCCAGGGGGGGCCAGCAGTCCCCCGGGAAAGGCGTGGGAGGGCATTACGGCCAATACACGGGAAAAGGAAAAGGGGGGCTGGACTCGGGAGCGGGAAGATTAAAAATTGGGTTCATAAAAAAATTTGGTAAAAACACCTTAAGGATGTCTTGGGTTGAGTTTGGCCCGGGTTTCCGCCCCGCCTGGGTTTTAATTGAGGGGACAAATAACGCGGCCCTCTTATCTCTCAGCGCCCGACCCAACCCCTTTTCCGGGGTTTTATTGTTTCCCAACAAAAAAAAGGGAAACTAGAACAAATTTGGCGGTAACTTTTTGTGTTTTTTTCCCCAACAACGGGGAGGTTTGTCATGACGGGTTTGGAACCACGGGCTCAAAGATCACCTCCAGCCCCGGGGCCCCTTTTTTGGGGTTTTCCAAAATAAAACCCAGTTTTAAACGAAGAATTCCCAGCTTAAAGGCACCTCTTTTAAAGGGAGGGGCGCTCCATTTTTTGAAAAGGACCCCCCAAAGGACTGCACTTCAAGGTCCCCTTTGCTTTCTGAGGGGGGGGTTTGGGGTTTTCCAAATGAAGGGTCTGAAAAAAACCCAATTCTGCAGACGTTTAACAGTTCTGACAAACATAGTGATTAAAGAAAGAAGCGATCATTTAATCCCCAAACGAAAAGGGCGGGTTTTTTAAAATTTTGGGAAAAAAGGAAGGGGGCATGGGGGGGGGCTTTAATCGGGGAATTTTAGAGCGTTCCCCTAAAAGGCAGAGCCCCAATTTCAAGGAGGGAATGATGGTTTAAAGACGGGGGTCAATGCGGGAATACTAATTATGCAGAAAGGAATAAAAAGTGTATTCCTTATCGTCCGGATGAAAGTTTTTCCCCAAAAACATCCAAAAGGGCTGCTTTGGTCGCGGGACCCTGTTTTTTAAACTTTTTTTGGGAGGGTGTTTATGCTATCAAAGGAGCGCCCTGAGGAGGTTTTTCCCAAGGGGGTTTCAAACCAAAAAAAACCCTCCACCTAACCAATTTTCCCTTTGGGGCAAAGTGAATAGTTTGCCCAAAGTCTTAGCCAAAAAAGGGCAGTTGACCCGTATTGGGGGCAAAAAAATTTTTGGCCAATGTTAGATGTGACCCTGTAATTAATTTTTACAAAAAAGATTTCTAGCTTCCCGCCCGGGAAAGGGTTTTATCAAGGATGGGAATTAGAAGGGGGACTTTGGAAAAAAAGGCCCACCCCCCTCCCCTGGGGGGCAAAAACGCAAATTAGGGCCCAACCAAAAACCAGGGAAGTACCAAAAGGCCTATATAAATTGCAAAAATGAGGGGCCAGGAGGTTTTCCTTTTGTAGGGTACAAACTGAGATTTTTGTTTATGGGGGAAAAAGTTTCTGAGTTTTTTTTTCGGGACATTAAAACCCTTAACATTAAGGGACGTGATACTTAATTCCCAAAATTTTCGTTTAGAAGCCCCCCAAAAAAATTTTGGGCCCCCGAAAATATAGGGGAAAAGGTGTCACACAAGTTTGAGCCAGAACCCTGGGGGAAAAACAAAAACAAGTTAAACCTTCAAAAAAAAAGGGCCCCAAAACAAGCAACCCAAAAGTATCTACAAAGGAAAGTTGTAACTGCTGGGGCCAAAATTTGGGAAACCTAAAAGGGGAAAACTAAACGGGGGTTTTCTCCCACAAAGAGGCCCGAACAAGGGCGCAGCCCCCCAAATTTTTGGAAATTTCGGAAAAAAAAAAAAGGGAAAAAAAAGAAAAAAGGGAAAAAAAACCAAGTCGCTCCCGCTACACAAAATCTGCAGAAAGGCCAACCTCCTTTGATATCAGAACAATAACGAAAGGAGGGGGGAATCCACCCCACCAGGGAAACCAAACTCCCCCGGACCCTTGGGGGGAAAGGGCAAGAAGAAGGAGTATGGGGGCATCGTGCGGTCCCAGACGGGGCGGGTCCCCCCACCCAAAATGAGAGAGCACCTATCATACAGAAGGGAAAAAAAAAACAAAAAACAAAACAAAAACAACCCGACAGAGACAGTATAATACGGCATCCTAATGAAAAGCCCTGACGGGCCCCCAAAGGGAAAACTCTGGATGTAACCAGAAAGCTTAAAAACAAACCCCAGATAGTCCAACTTATAGCAAAAACCAACCAACAGGTAAAATTCAACCCCCACATCAAAAAACAGGAAATTTTTAAGGCATAGATAATGGGACAGAGAGGGAAAACCTAGGGAGGTCCCCGCCTCCCGGGGCATAGAGCTTCAGCGGTGAGGTTTAGCCCGAGGGGGCTGACGCCCCCGGGTTTTCCCCTACGGCGTCTGGATCTTTGAGGTTTTAAACAGAGTCATTTGTGAGTAAAGGGCCCTCTGGTTTTCTAAAACCCGGGGGCCCAACCCACTTTGGGGGTCCGTGAACCCGCTGAAGGCCAATCGGGAAGAGATATCTCTGGAAGATCCAAGATTTTTAAGGCAGGCGGGTGGGCCTTTTAAACCCAAAGATACATTCTATCAGCGTGACGGACTTAAAGGGAGAAGGGGAAAGGGCCCCCATCTATACAGAAGTTCCGGGACTGAGAGCCACAGAATGGGGCCTGAAGCGCTCTCATCCAAAAGGTACGTCTTGAAGTGCTGGGGAAGATTTGCAGTTGACGCCCCAAACCCCCCTCTGGGAAACCGGGCGACCCCTTACCCATTATCTCCTCGGGAAATTTGGAAGGATATACTTGCAAAAGACATCGCGTGGCCTTGAAGGATAAAACCCCCTCTGTGGCCGCAACGCCCCAAAAGGGGGCTTTGTAAAACCCAAAAGAAGGAGTCCCCGGTTCCCCCGGATATAGTTGAATATTTTCATCAAACAGAAGAGAGCTCTCCTTTTTTTAATCATTTCGGGAAAAATCTGGGATTCAAAAAATTTTTTCCCTGTTTTTACAAATTCTCCAAGTCGCCCAAAGGGCTTTTAAGGTGGAGATAAAAGTAATTTTGTTCCATAGAAATTGCGGGCAGGGAGGAAAACCGGGGTTTTGACGTTGATTCCTGAACTTTTTCCCACTCGTAACCCTTTTTTTCGAGGCCGCCCCCTCCATCGGGGGAAACGGAAAGGAAAAAACCCGTCGCCAAGCTTGTTTAAAACTTTTGGGCCAAAACCCCCTATCTTGCCTGGGGGCAGGGGGAAAGGGCAACGCCAAAACTCTGGAAGTGCTTCCAGTGCGAGAAAGGCGAATTTTTGGGGCATGTGGCAAGGACCCTATGACGGCGGCGGTCCCCAAGTGACTCTGGTAAAGGGTGCTTTCAGAAAGCCGCCTTCACACTTTGGGGGGTTTTTCCACCCCATGGGAGGATTTTTTGGGTTCGATTCCCAAGGGGAAAACCCCCCCGAAATGGACTTCCAAGGGCCCCCCTTAGCTGCCCCGAGGCCCCAAAACGGGTCAGACAGCGGGAGGCCCCCATGGGCACGGGCCCAAATCCCACCCCCTTGGGAGCCCCACCCCCGCCCCAAGCCACCGGGGCCCCGCTCCGGGGCCACAAGGAAACCCCCTCACAGAGGAGCTATCAAAGAAAATAGGTCTCCTCTTGCCCATGGGTGGGACGTTACCCCCTTTTTAAGGGGGCTTGAGGTGGGGACGATATTTGCATCCCCCTTGTAGCCTTTGCCACCCCCAAGGCGTCCTTGCAAATGGGGAAGGCTGACCCACTGAGGGACCGCCCTTGACAGGGGCCCTCAAGGGAGCTCTTTTAGCCCCGGGCGGGCGAGGGGATGTTGCTTTGCCCCGCGGGGGCCCATCATGGTTTGGTCAGCAGCCCCCTGCTTACGAAAGTTCTAAACCCCCGCAATCGGGCTGTGCCCCGGGTGAACCCCCCGTATGGGGGTGCGCAGTCCCGGAGGGCCCTCACTCCCAATTAGGGGAAGGCTTTCCCTTTTGGGTTGAGTGTCCCCATTACCCCCCCTGCAGGCCCGGGGGGGGGAGTTTAGGAGAAGATGGCGCTTCATTATCCCCGCCTCGGGCCTGAGCGGGGGGAAACCCCCG
Organism: Phyllomedusa bahiana; assembly: GCA_025379985.1. Classification (NCBI taxonomy): domain Eukaryota; kingdom Metazoa; phylum Chordata; class Amphibia; order Anura; family Hylidae; genus Phyllomedusa; species Phyllomedusa bahiana. The sequence continues at coordinate 6,458 of JAODAL010056013.1, read as the reverse complement.
ATTCCTGCAGTCCCCCCCGGGCCGGTAAAAAAGAGCTCCGGGCGTCTGGGGAGGGACTTTGGGGGGCCTGGCGGCTCAGACGCCCCCTCCTCCTCCCCCCCCCGTTCTGGCCCCCAGGAATTTATCCCGGCTTCCGCATTTGGGGGCCGGTTCCCCCCTTGGGGGCGCCCGGGGTCAGGGAAAGGGCCCGGCCCCTTTTTTCTGCAGAGCTCGCATCTTCGGAAGGCCAGGGGGTCCGGGCGCGTCCCAGCCCCAACCCCCGGGCTGAAGGTTTAGTTCCGGACTCGCAGGGGCGCACCACGCTGGGGCAGGGGAATGGGGGGAAATTTTTCCCGGGCCCCGGGGGCAAGATGGCGCCGGGAGCTTCTTTGGGGCGGGGTGGAGGATCTTCCTCCTGTAATTCTGCAGAGGGGCAAAAAAGTTGGGGTATTTGGGGGCCCCGGGGGTTCAGAGGGTGGTTTTCCCTAGCCGCGGGTGTCTTCTTAATTTTCCCCCCTTTGCCCCATGATTCTTGTCTCAGTCGGGGGTTTTAAAACCTTTCAAACCGGGGGAGCTGCGCAACCACGGCCTATCCTCAAAATGGGGAAAAAACCCCCGCCACCCAGAATACCGTTTTAACAAGACAGTGTTTCTGAAAAAGGGCCGAGGTTTTTCCCCAAACAGAGTCCCTATTTTGGGGTATCCCCTAAAATTTTACTCCTATGTTTTCCTGAGTGGGAAATTGTTTTTTAGTCTTTTTTTAAAGCAGTGGGCTTCTGTGTATTAGAATTCGGGGCTATGCAATCAAGTTGTGAATCTTTATAGCAAAAGGGGGCTTTTAAAAAAAGCTGTTATTTTAGGCAAAAAGCTAACCCAAAAGGTCCAAGCTCTTTCGGGGGCTCATCCCCTTGAATCTCTTTTACACATCAAAATATTTTTGCCCGGTCCGGGGTATTACCCCCTTCTCCGAGGATCCACCTCCATCTGAAACAAATCATTTTGGCTTTTAAATGGGGTAACCCCAAGTTTAAAAGGGCCCTTTTAAAGCTTTTTAAAAACCCCCGGAGAAAATGGGTGTAACTCAAAAATTTAAATTAAATTTTTAAAAATAATAATCTTTATTTTATAGCGCCAACCCTAATTTCCCCCAGCAAATGTACAATTAGAGGGTATAATTTTCAACAAAAAACAGACATTACACAGGAACCCCTACTTACAGGGGAGGGCACAAGGTGTTAGACCCCCGCTCGCAAAGCTTAAAAATCCCAAAGGGGGCCTGGGGAAACAATGGGGGGGGAAGTGCTAAATTTACAATGGCCCAGCCCTTCTTTTTTTAAAAATGGGGAAAGGGTTTTTCCCTAAAAATTTGGGGAAAACCCGCCAAACCAAAGAAAAGTCCATCATATACAGATAAGTGCCTGTGATTTCCCTAGGGAGGGGGTGACAAATGTGTGTGATTTGAAGGTGGGGGGTTAAAACAATAGGGAATTTGGTCCCCGCCTGAGAAGATGTAATTTTCAGGACACTCTTAAAAAAATGGGGAAGGGCTGGGATTGTGCCTGATGGAATTGGGAGCAGGGTTTTCCCGAGAATGGGTGGGATTTCCCCTTTTTATTTTTTTCCCATAAAATACAAACCTTTCCCCCCTTCTATGAGGAGTTTACTTCCCGTTAAATGGGAAATTCCCCTTTTCGTAAGTTCACACTGTTATATATTTAACAAAACAAAAAAAACATGCCATTAAAATATAAAACACATAACAAGAAGGAAAGGGGTGGGGGTGGAGAGGAATTTTTGAGACAAAAAAGGAGGGGGGGTTTAAAAATCCGCTTTTGGCCCGACATCTGCCGCGGGCCCAAGAGGCACCCCTCCCCATTTTTCCCCCCCCCAATTTTTGCATTTCGTTTTTCGGGTTTTTCAAATTGAAAACCAGGGTTTTGAATTTGAAGCAGTTTCCCGATCTTTGTTTGGATGTGTGTGGGAAGGAGTTTTAAAAAAATTTGTCCCCACTGAAAAAAATGTCTGTGTCTTTCTTTTTCCCCTTTTTTTTTCGTCGTTTTTTTTCTACCCCGTCCATGGGAAAATGTGGGGAAAGCTTTTTCCCAAAATATTGTAACAGTAGGGGGGTTTGGGGGTTGTTCCCAAAATTAAAAGGGTTGTTTTTTTCCCCCGCTGGGTGGGGATGTAGAAAAAAGAAATTTTTTTTTTTTCCGCGGGGGGGATGAATATTTTCCTTTGGGAGGAATTTTCCCAAAAAGCCCATGGTTTATTTCTGGGGGGATTGTGTGGGGTTTAATTTTTTGAGGGGGAAAAGATTCCCCCCAACCTCTGACCAGAAAACTTGGATTTTTTTGGCAGGTCCACAGACAGGCAAAAAAACTGTGTGTGGGGAAAATTGCCCTTTTTGACAAGGGGGGCTTTCAGAGGCCCATCAAATGCCCCCCGATGTGGGGGGACATAAGGGTCTATGCTCCCCTTTTTAAAACATTTCCCAAATTTTCATCATGGGGGGCAAAAAGCTTTGCCGCCTGGGAAAGAGAAGCTACACGGGTTGAAATGTTAGGGAAATTTCAACTTGCTCCCCCCCAAAATTCCCCTCCCCCCTTTTATTTGGAGTAGTTTTAGATTAAGTTTTTTTGAACCTATTTATCCCAAACCCTTTGTTCGTTTTGGGCCCCCTCGTGATTCTTAGGGAAAGGGGGGGTTTCCCTTCCCCGTCTTTCCCAAATTTTTCCCCTTACCTCTTGTACCCTAGCTTTCACGGGCCCCGAAGGGGGTAAAAAAATGGATTTGGGCCCCGGAAAACGGAAAACCCACTTTACGCTTCATTAAAGAAGTAAAAATTTTCCCCAGTGCTTTTATCAAAAAAGTCCGTTACTGTTCGTAACACCCTGATCGTGGGCCCAAAATTGGGAACCCTTTTAGGGGGTTTTTCCCCATGGAAATTTGGGTTTTGTAAAAAATGGAAGGGTAAAGAGTTTCTTTTTTGTTGATTTTTAGTATTTGTCAGTTTTTTTTCCATATACCAGGGTGCCAATATCAGTGGGTTTTTAAATTTCGTCTTTCAGAAAGAGCCATAGGAAGGGGTAGGGGACAGGGAGGGGGTAACCCTGTCCCCTAAAATTTTTGGTCGAGTTTTGGGGTCCCGTAAAGTTTCGGATACCCACCAGCCATCTCCCGATCACTCTGAGTTGTGAAGCTAATTTTATTTATGTATTTGTGGGAAGTTTATTCCCCCATTCGCCCGGTGTTGGGTTAACACCGCCAGGCTCACCTTTGGTCTTCGATCGTTCCATATGAAGGAGGTAAATAGTTTGTTGACTGATCTTACTTCTTTGGGTTTTAAATATATAGGCAGAGACTGTATGAGGTATAAAAATTTAGGGAATATGATCATTTTTAATAAATGTGCCCTACCTAATGGGGAGAGAGTTAATTTTTTTCCATGTAGAAAGCGTTTTGTCTGTTTCCATCAACAGTGGGAGAAAGTTGTATTTGTATATCATGGTGTGGTTTCTGGGGATTTGTACCCCTAGATAAGAGATGGTTTCTGTCAGCCAAGTAAATGGGTAAGGCGGAGACCCAGTGGGGTTGGTGGGGCCTCTTAGAAGCAAGGCTTCCGATGTGTCTTCTTTTATTTTAAAGCCAGACAAGGATCAAATCCTCCATGATTTTTGGTAGCGCTTGTTCTGGGTTAGAAATATACAATAAGATGTCATCGGCAAAAGCCGAAATTTTGATTTGTTTTGTACCCACCTTTATCCCCTCAAAAGGAGCTTTAGTTTCTAGGTGACGGATGAGAGGGTCAATTGACAAATTAAATAAAAGGGGGGACAGTGGGCATCCCTGTCTCGTACCTCTATGGATGGGGATTTTGGAGGGGGGTAGGTTGTTTATACTTAGTAGTGTGTGACAATTTGATTGACATTAGGAATTGGTTTTCAAAACCCCTTTCTCTTAAGGTAGTTGTCAGAAATTCCCACGATACGGAGTCAAATACCTTTTCGGCGTCTAAACTTAATAACATTGTTTTCGGGTCTCTGCGTCCCCGGGTTCTTATCGTGGCTGCAATGGCCATCCTTATACCTACGGTGGAGTGGCGGTTTCTTAGGAAGCCCATTTGAGAGGGGGATAGCAGCGGGCCCAGCATATCTTGCAGGCGGTCTGCCAGGATTTTGGTTAAGATTTTGTAATCCTGATTTAAGAGTGTGATTGGGCGGTAGGATTGCACCTGCTCTGGATCCCTGCCTGGCTTTGCGATCAGGATTGTCTCTGATGCTAGGAATTCCGGCGTTGTAATCTGCCCTTTGTATATGCCATTTAAATAATTTGTGAGGTGTGGTATTATATGTGGGGTCAGTAATTTATAGTATTCCGAGGATAGTCCGTCGGGGCCTGGGGTTTTGTTGTTGGGTATATTTTTGATAGTTGAGGCCACTTCTGTGGTGGTTATGTCCATCTCCAGGCTCTCTTTAAGGTGTGATGGCAGTTTGGGCAGGGTGAGACTATTAAGAAACCTCCATGTATTGGGTGAGTCGTATGGTGTTGCCTTGTAGAAGTCTGTGAAATATTTTGTAAAGATGGCCTGAATAGAGGATGAGGTGTGTGTTTTTATCTGATTGCTAGGGTCTTTAAGAGTATGTATATGACGCTTGGAGGACCTTGTTTTCTGAGCGTGTGCCAATAATGAACCAACTTTATTTCCCCATCTGAAATATTTGTTTTTTATTGCCTCTATTCCCCATTTCGCCTGTCCCTGTAGATATGTCTCCATTAAATTTTTTTGTCTCTAAGTATCGTTCTTTAGTGTTTGCTGAGGGTGTGAGCACATATGTTCGATATGCTGATGCAAGTTCCGTGTTTAATTGATCGTATCTCTTTCGTGATTCTTTACTCTTAAGTTTGAGGTATGCAATGATATGTCCTGTAAGGACTGCTTTAGATGTGGGCCAAAAAAGGGGGATGTCAGAGATATGTTCCATGTTGTCATCTACGAAATTAGACCAATTCACAGTCAGATATTGTTTAAAATCCTCTGATTGTAAGAGATAAGACGGAAAGCGCCATTTGCGTGTATGCGGTTGTCTTGTCACCGGTACTAAAGACAAACTCACCAGAGCGTGGTCTGCTATTACTATGGTGCCCACCTTTGCCCCCACGACCCACGGGAAGAGATTTGAGGAAATGAGAAAGAAGTCAATTCGTGAGTGACTATTGTGCACATTTGAGTGATAGTTGTACTCCTTTGCAGAGGAGTTTATCATGCGCCAGAGGGTCGCAGAGGCCAAGATGGTCCAGGATAGTTAGTAAGTTAAGTAGTGAGCGGGTATCTTGTGTTGTTCCCGACGAGCGGTCCAGGTCAGGTTGTAGGGTTATATTGAAATTTCCTCCTATTATTACATTTTGTAATTGTTTGCCTATTAGGAAGTTGTATAGTTCTGCATAGAAGTTTGCATTTGGGAGATTCGGGGCGTAAACATTTATCAAGGAGTATCTGACAGCGTCAATAGTCGCGTCTAGCCATAAGAATCTGCCCTCTGGGTCCGTGTATGTCTCATGTATGATTGGGGAGAGACTAGAATGAAATAGAATTGCTACTCCCCTTGTTTTGGAGGTGTATGTGGCCGAATATTGCTCTCCTATCCATGGTGCTTTGAGGAAACCATCATCGCCTGTTTTCCAGTGGGTTTCTTGTAAGAATATGACCCTAGGCCGTAAATTTATAAGATCAATTAGGAACTGTTTCCTATTTACCGGGGTATTGAGTCCTTCAACGTTCCAGCTCACAGATATGAGATTAGGGGATTGGGTGGGGTGGGTGTGGGTGTAAATGGGCGTGGTACTCATCCTATGCCGCTTGGAGTCTGGGTAAACTCAATTGTTGTGGATCATGGTGTGGAGGGTCCACTGTTCAAGCAAGCAGAGAGAGCCACCCGGTGGATGATCTCTGGGGCGGCAGATGTCCGAGTCACAAGCGGGGGGTGTGTACACTGGGGAAGAAAGACAAGGGTTAACAACGACGAGCATGTAAACCGTAGTTCAATAAACAAGGTAACATGATGCCAATGAGTGGCGGAGAACATTTGAATCGTTAGTCAATTTCTTGAAGGTAAATCATCTCTCTGGCAAGAGTTGACTGTAAACGCATTAACAGTAAGAGCATCACTGGTCCTGGATCTGTGGGTCTGGAAACATTTCTAGATGTAATAATAGAACAAGTTATAGTGACCAGGATTCTGGAGAAGGGTCTGGAGACATTTCTAGATGTAATAATAGAACAAGTTATAGTGACCAGGATTCTGGAGAAGGGTCTGGAGACATTTCTAGATGTAATAATAGAACAAGTTATAGTGACCAGGAATCTGGAGAAGGGTCTGAGACATTTCTAGATGTAATAATATAACAAGTTTATAGTGACCCGGATTCTGGGAAGGGTTTTGGAGACATTTCTAGATGTAATAATATACAAGTTATAGTGA